>JAUYWV010149290.1:0-10176 GCA_032274565.1 Nematoplana nigrocapitula
TTGCATTCATTCTGTTTGCTGTTTTATCGCGGTATGTTTCTTGTTGAATAAAGCCGTATTCTGGAAACGGTCTTCTTTCAATTCACTAAGCGGGCTTTCTTAGAGGTTCCTTTCATGTCTCTTTGATCTTTTCTTTTCCGTGTTTTGGTGAGCGACGATGACACCAGATGGTCTGCCAAAGCTTCCTTGTTTGGTTTTCTCATTAAATTGTCTTTGAATAAAGATTTCGGAATTGTAGTCAACTCATACTTAAAGTGACTTGCCAAGTCTTCTGTTCTCTCCAGCAACATGTTATTCCTTGTAAACAGCACAAGAGGATCCACGTGAACAGTTTGCTGGTCAATGAGCACACCTTTCTTCAAAGCTGACAACGTTTTAATTTTGTCCCCTCGCTTGACTGAAGCGTCTGAAACAGAAACACCATCAAGTTTACTTTGTACAGTATGTGGTTGCGAACAACTTCAGCTTTGTCATAATTTACGCCATCTGCAGAGGCTGCAGTCAGCCCAGTTGAAAGAGATTTCAGCTGTTTCTCATCTGGGTCAAATGGACTGTCCAGGGAAAACCAGTAAATATCTTCATCAGATCTTGCAAATCCCTATATTTTAATATTTGAGAGTCAAATCAGTGATGTGCGACATTGCTTCATGAATAGAAGCACATTTGTGCATGCTGTAAATCCGCAGAGTTCAAACAGACTCATTCATTCCACGCCCTCGAGTCAATTTTTTATTTCATCAATTCTTTAGCGATCTCATCAAGATTTGTTCAATCGACAAGTCTCAAGTCTGTCCAGAGCCCAGCCCAATACTGGTCACTTCGCCTGACTGAGAACAACTTGTTTACCGCCAGCTGTTGATAAAACCATGGATGTTTCTGAGGCAAATTTCCATTGCCTGCAGATAAAGGCGCGTGCTTTTTGTGTAATGAATGCGCCCTGTTGCAGCAAAAAAGTTGAGCCTCTTTCTTGTGGCAGTGAGGTGCATCTTCCAATCACTGGTTCTTTCAGGGCGAATAAATTGCCTTACAACGGCAATATAGTCAGTATACAATAACAAAAAGAAGACAACACCATGCTTTACAAATAACTTTGGAACTTTTTTCCCCATAAGAGTCCGTGTCTTGGGCCTTTTTGCTTTTATTCTCCATAAAATCGCGCTTCTTTTGATACTAAATATAGCTCTGGTGTATTTAGTTCCAGGTTCGGCCATTTTACACCAAAAAATGACTGGACTATAAGTCAATACTGGTAAATCAAGCCAGGATATTAAAAAATATATAGTTTCACCACAACTTTGTCACTGAATAATGATATTGGCGTGATTCCATTAAAACGGTGTGGTGATACTATTTTCTTTATTATATTATAATATATTATTATACCACATTTGTTTTCTTTACTTAAAAATATTTCTAATGAGTTGACCTGAAAAACTTAGTTTTATTATTGATTTATCATAGTAATTGTGCTTACGACAATTAAAATTATATTTATTAAAATTCACTTTGTCTTAAAGCGGATATCGTAAAAAGCAAAAACAATCAGTAAACCTAACATAGAACAGAAGTCTGAACTTGGAGACTGCTCATATCTATGTATATTCATGTCCTGAGTGACTCAGCAGAAAAAAGAAATCTCATCTTTCTAATGACGACAATACAAATCGTTTCTGCACTGATACGTCCGTTTGTGAGAAGTATCCTTGACAACATAATTTTTTTAAGAAAATCGAGTTCTCATTCATTAACTGTAATATCAAAATGGACATGTGCTATTTCGTTTAGAATAAAACCACATTTTCTTTTATGCCTAACACTATATAAAGATAATGACTGATGAAAATGAACAGTTGTAAATAAAATTCAAGCGAAGAAAACCGGTTTGGCAATGATTCTATAGTCTTTTTGCTCTGGTAAACTGCTCCAAATAAATAGATCAATAAATAATAAGCAATAAATCGCCTACCGTTTTGTCTACTACCTTGTAATACGTTTTGCCGACATTATTTGTAATGCCATATGTGTTGTTATTAACTTGCTTATTGTAAATCGTCAAAATAATTTATACATGCACCACGCTCATATATACAGTATAGTAATATATATAGGATTTATTTCTGCAATGGCGGAGTAGTCGAAATCTATAATTATGTCAGCTATAACTTAGCTTGGCCACTGAAGCACAAAATACAGTTATTTGTTCACGCCATTTCCCTCAACTAACACCAGGGACAATAATAAGTCGGCGGCGGCTTTCATGTCTCCTCCAAGAAGTGTGTACAATGTGTGCTATATAGACTTTTGATCTCTGATGCCACTTCTTGTACGGTTGAGAGGGGGTTGGAGTTTCCGGCGGGGGTGGTGGCCAATAAAAGAGCGGGTTGACATAACAAAAGCACGCTCTAATCCTGTAAATTGTCGACCCTCCCCCTCGAAAATAAATTTCCGTATCCCGTTGTCGCGTCACCAATCCCAGGACGTCCCCGCAGACTGTAAGAGAGAAGAAAAAAACTATAACTTGGTGATTAACTGCCAAATTTTAGAGGAATGTTTTCGGGGGCTTATCATCACTGCCTCCTACTCCTGGCTAGAGATCCCAGAAAAAAAGAAATGGGGGGAGGCGTTTGGGAAAGGATCGTATGTCTGTCATCAGATGTTTCGGTTCATTCAGTTAGCACCGGAAAGCGGAGAGGAACGAAATCGACGCTGTTTATGCCTATTCTATTCTGTTAGCGAGTCTCTAGCCTACGTAGCTACATAAATCGCCCCTCTCGTCTCGTCAAACGTCCCCTTTTGACATTGTTACTCCGGGCGGGACACGCCTGGTAGCGTTTCCTCGTCTGCTGTGCGAACATGTCAATTACATGCTTCAGAAATAGATATACCCTTCAAAGCACACAGGGAGAAGGCATCGCAGAGACTGATAATCAAATTTCGGTTCAAGCTGTTTACATAGCAGCGGCGTAGCAAGAAATGATTCTCCATAAAAAGATAAATAACTATACGCGCGCCCGCTTACTGCATATTATCTTCTGATAACACATATTTTTATTTTGCTTGATCTAATGAGAAATCTTAAAACAATCATGCTAAAGAGTGAGTCAGAGATATAGACTCTATAAGTGCCGCATGCTATTGAGTGACATGTGCCAAGTAGCTGCACACGCATATTTATTTATTGTATATATAACATCAGTCAACTACTCTTTGATAACTATTATGAAACAGAGAATGCAAACTCCTCGCATATTACAGAGACATTAGAGGACGTTGGAGAGAATACTTTGACCAATTCATGAAGGTAGAAAATGAAGGAGAAGAGTTAGAGCCAACAGATACGTAAATTGGACGGACCAGTGCAAACGATAAAGCCAGAGTACCGCAGTATTGAAGGAAATGTAACCTGAAAAGGCAGGAGGACTAGCAGGTAGTGTAACATAACTATTCGAGGGAGACAAAGGCCGGCAACCCTGGCATGGCCAGGGCATTCTTTTAAGTACAGCTCAATTTTTTAAAATGAGAAAAATTACTATGCAAATGTGATCTGAGCAAGTTTGTTCATGCCAAATTTCATTTACATTGAATCACTTTACATTTTTTGTTTAAATTGACTTATTTATTTATGTATTTGTTCTTCCAGCATCAAACGTCGTTAGTGGACGGTCATTCAGCGCCCTGTGGCTTAATTCATGACTACTAAGAACAGAACGATTTTTGTAGTATAAGACAAATACTGAAAAATCACTTGGAAGTCGAAAAGAAACACCTTTACCACATTGGTAGATCTAGTGAAATTGCCTAGAGAGCGTCAAGAGAGCTGGGCTTTGGAGTTTGATAAAAGGAGTACTAGAGAAAAGTCAGGATCGTTAATTGTAAAGCAAGGTATGAAGAATCTAAAACCAGCGTTGAAACGGAAATTGGGAGATCAACGGAGTTTGACGTGAGAGTCAGCCTACACCGCAAGGTCAACACTGAGTTTGTTTTACTTATCATACTAATTGTGATAGATGTCTTTATATGAAAACATTCAACGAAGGTATGCCATGGTAGATTCTGTATGTCGATGATCTAGTAGAGATTGCAAGGATGACTGAAGAGCTACAGAAGATGAGGCAACCATGGCAACTGGAATTTGAAAAAGAGGATTGAAAGTTAACACGAAATAAACAAACAATTTTCAGCCTCAGAGTTGATGAAGGGCTGGATATACAAAGGACCAGAATGGAGAAAACCTAGAACAAGTGCAGGAATTTCGTTACCTTGGGACTGTTATACAGCAGGCAAGACGGGGAGAATGCAAGGCTGACTTAACCCTATCTAGCCGGGGGGGGGGGGGGGGCGGCGAATCGGCCCCCGGGGTTTTTTTTTTAATTGCGTTTTTTAAATAAAAGACGCTGCAACATGAGGTTCCGGGACTTTTCATATTATTATGTTCCGCAACTTTTAAAACATTTTTTTAGAAATTTCGTTAACAGATTACAGTTTAAACAAACATATTTGGAAATTTTGGATACCGAAATTCAGATTATTAAAAACATAATAATACAGTTTTATAGATTTACAAATATATAATAGTACTAAAGATAAATAGCCTATACAGTATATCAATTGGAATATACACTAGATAAAATGAACAAGTAATATACATTTCGGACATAAAATAAAGCGAATTTACAGTATACGGATAGGAGATATCAATTGTGAAATGACATAACACGATAATTGACGAATGTCACGTGGTAATATTAGAACGCTAAGACTACTCTGTCGTCAAACCGATGCAACTAACTTATTGTTTGTACACTTAGGACAGCCACTGTCAACGATCATGCCCTACATACAAAATTTCAAGGCTCTGTCTAAACAGAGGAGCGAAATACTGTATAAGGCGCGGGCCGATCCCCCCTTCCCCGCTTTCTGAGTGCGTCAAATAGCCCGAGTAGGATAGGGTTAAGAGTCAGGATAAAAACAGAATGGCACAAATTGCGCGAAATAGATTTGATGAAACAATAATTTGCAAAAGACTGTGTAAAAACTAAAGAGGACTATTAATAAGACCAATCTTATTGCATAGAAGTGAATGTTGGGCACTAAGGAAAAAAGAAGAGCTGGCGTTCGAAGGGACAGAGATAAGAATGGTAAGGGGGATAGCAGAGTGGCTTTTTGAGAGCGAAGATATAAAATATATTTGGAAAGTAATTAAGCTAGAAGATAAGATAAGGGAAGGGAGATTGCGATGGCTTGGCCATGTATACTGTATTGATATACAGAGAATGAAGTGAGAAAGAAAATAACGAATAAAGTTGAATGAACGGAGACCAAAGCTAAGATAGGCAGATGTATTTATTTATTTTGTTTATTTTCATATTACTATAAGTAGTATGATTTGGGAATCATATATAATGATTTGATGGTACATAAATTTCACTCGCACGGTCCCCAGCGCCAACTGTAAGATCCGTCATCGAACCAAACGAACCCTTTCGGGTCGCTAAGCACTCGATTGACACAACTGTCAACCATGGACGAGGGAAGTTTATTATAGCCCGAGCCGGAGTCGAACCCACCAACCACACCACAGCAGTCGACCGCTCAACTCACTGAGTCACCTCGTCCCCAAAGATGTAGAACGTAAAATGTAATACAGAAAGACATGAAGACTGTGGAAGCCAGGAAAGGAGATGTAGAAGTGCTATATAATAAGTAATCGACGCTCAGACACTGCGCCCTATAGCGGAACCAGCGGCCCTAAAGGAGTAGAAAGAAAGATAACCAACATTTATTTAATGCAAGTTCAGAAAAATATTTCTCATCAACAGGAAAAGTAAGAAATATATAAAAGAACAAACAAATATTACGAATTAATATAACGGAGTTCTTACACAAATGAAATAAAATGGGACACATGAAGCACCGTTGTTTGCAAGGGGGCAATTTAGAGAAGGTATTTTATCTTTTATACACACCCAACACGCCTCCAACACAGGCTAAAATCACCATATATGAGCACAAATATCGATGATGGTGAACATGTCCCTACATCGGCTTCGCTTACTGATGAAAAATGTTTCTCGAAAGATGTCGCATAAAATAAATATTGGCCACATATATTCTATATAGCTCTCCATTTCATCTCCGCGTAGTTAACTTAATATGTTATTGAAATAAAAACAACGATCTTCCACATCGACTGGTGCTAGAAGGATAGAAATATGTATCAAAGATTTACTTCCAGATGCCCATCAGAAGAATATCCGTAAATTTAACGTCGATGAGCCGAAAAGAATTTAAATCCTTAACAAAATTTGTAATATATTCTTATATATTCTTCAGTATAAAATAGTATGCTAGGATTTATTAGTACAGGCGGTGAATTTTATATTGTAAAATAAAGAAAATAAAACAGTAACTCTACTGTGTCATAGATATATAGTGGTCTAACCTTAACAAATTTATTTTTCAGTTTTTTCGACTGTAGGACAATGTCTATACGGTCGCTTTGAAGCCTAGGAATCTCATTTTTGTCAACTTTTGTTTCGAAAAGTTGATATGAGAGGATAGTGTATAGCAACCGCAGCTATTCTCGTAAAACCGGAGGGAATGGAAACAAATAAGCGATACAACAGAGATGAGTGGGTAGCGCTCCCCTTTCATAACTGAATTAGGGGAAATTTCCCATAAAACTGTTCGTCCATCAACGCTCAATTCTTCCATAAATTTCAATTAGGTTAAAATTAAGTTTATCAAAGAGATAGGACAGACGGGAGTTTACAGGCCGGCCAGTCTCTGTGCCATTAATGAGAGTCTGACAATTTATTTCCGGAAGAGTTGTGTATGACCGTGAAAAGGCGATTTACATACTGTATATGATGTACATGCGGCCACTAATGTCTAGCTATCAATTGATTGACCGTGTACTCATAATTAGAACTGGCACTATGCTGCGTATTAGACAGCGCGGATAGCATCACAGAAGCACTCAGGGCTGTTAGCGGCTGGGTGCATCTGTTTTGTCGATCTTGATCATATTAACAGTAGCTGGAAACAAATCTGTCCATTAACGGCTGATCTCAGCCGCCTCCCTATATACAACAGTAAATAGGTGCAGAGTTTGCTTGTAATAATTGACTGTTCATTATACCCAGACCTTTCGGATTTGACCTGTGAATGTCTGCCACTGGGCGCATGTGCCACAAGCCCACAACGGAAGTCACTTTGCTGCATGGTGGTTTGATTGAGACAGATGATATCTTCTGTCGGTGGTACATAGCGGGGTAAAAAGTACTTTAGATGAATCAAACGTAGATTATCCTTGCGGACATCTATATCGATATCTATCTATCTATCTATATATATATATATGACTCTTTCATTTCATCAATGTAATTTGATTTTTAGATACATCCTTGCATCTCTATGAACGAGTTTGTCTGAATGCATGTCTGTCACGCTTATATTCAAAGTCGATTTTTGTTTGACGTTTGAGATTGACTTTAGTGGTTTCACAACGACGTGTCCTAATAGATGAGGTGTCGGCCTCTTAAATAATAATAATAGCGGATTCGAGAAACGCTTTGAGTTAATTGTCTATTTTCAGTTGGACAGCAACTTTTTATCATCTTTCTTTCGACAGATAATATAAATGTTTATATATGTTAATATATATGTTTATAATTGATTTCTAGTTTTAATAAGAAGTACAGTAGGTACATTTTCATTATAAGGTGTTTACGTTTTTAAACTGATGAAGTTTTTATTTTTATTTAAACACAACACTAAACTACTCAAAGTAGTATAGTATGTAGCAATGCTGAAAACTATTACAACATACGTAAAGAAAGTAGGGCAGCATTGGAACATCCTCGCATCTCTATAAGAGGGTCGATCAGGAGGAAGAAAAGGAGGGGACGAGGACGCATCAGTGGATTTACCAGTCCTTGTTTCTATAACAAACTCAAATCGAAAATACACCAATACAATGTAGGATATGCCTGCCAAACACTCTGTGTTTGGTACATGGCTGCAATGCGATAATGGGAATCCCGCTTGTCGAGATGAAATCTGATAATCGTCCATTTTTGTCGGATGAAAATCGCGGAATACAAAATAAAATTGATCATTTCAGAGGGATGAAACGGTAAATCAGGATTCAGGAGGACTGAATGAATAAATAGATTTTGTGCAACATTTATGACTTGGTAAAGAAAATTTGTTGAACACACTCAGTAGAAATGGTTTGCAGGATTAGAACCTTGTCGAATAGCCAAATGTCCAATAACACCTCGAGAATCTCTTATTTTTTTCTATACCTTATTTTCCGCGTCGGAACAAATTGACTAGTATTTGATATATATATATATATAGCTGTACTCAAATTAGCATTAGTTATAATCTCTCTGAAAACACAAATACTCAAGAATAAAAATTGACTGATCAATAGGAGAAGTAAAACCAATCATTAATCAGATTATATCAATGAAAATGGATGGAAAACCGAACCCACTAAGCATCATACAGTTTTATAGACCTCCCAGTGCAAGTGCAGATAAAGTATAATTTTTAAGTATACAGTATACTGAGATTCAGAAACAATTTATATGAATGACAAAGAAGTAAACGTTATGATGGGAGACTTCAATGTCGAGATTGGTGAAGGTACACATTACATTACTGTACATCCTACATGTGAAAAGTTTAGTCAAGGAGTGAAGAAAAACCTAGTGAAATACGACTTGATTGCATCAAGGATAACCAACAGGTATATATATACAGTATATGGGTCTTTCCAAATGGAAGCATGACTCACATACAGTAGACTTCATCATCGCAGGATACAGACAGCTATACAGCACATGCGATTCAGATCACCAACTCAGTTCGCTTTCTCGTTAAAATAGATCTGAAACAGAAGGATATTAACGGCAGATATACGTTTGTATTTTTTAGCTAAAAACGAATAATCTCTTTTTGATTGGCTAGCAATTGAAGAAACCATTTGCATAGTTGCGTAGATGTTACCTGTTCTCACGATTATAGTTACATAGTTGAACGATCCTATGGTTAACTAACTAGACAACAGTTGTCGTCACGTCTTGGGGTGGAGTATGAGAAGTCTGCTTTAAGTCAGTATCAATCAATTATTAATCACCACCGGGCAACATCTGACCTATCTCACGACATTATCTCAAATTATTATGGTTTTTCAGGTAAGTTTTCTGCCTAGTTGTTTTGATCAATCGTTCAATTTTCCTATATATTCCGGAAATTTTCATTCTTTCACACCCATACGTGAACATGTTAGACAGACTTTGACATAAAAACTATAATTAAATTTATGAAAAATATTGTTATTAATTTCTCCTTCATACATGCATATACAACTCGTTTTACCCAATATATACTGTATGTACTGTATATCTTCAGTAATATTATAAACCCACACATGAACTCACACCCCTCCGATGTAAAGGTCTTCCGATAAGATAATACAAATATTTGTCCTTTTTGTGCTCTTTTGTTTGCGTTACTAATATTTATTTTCTCTGTAATCTGCTGCGTCTGCAATAGTCTCAACTTCATTGCTATTTTTGTTTCAGTGTATCTTCCTGCCAGACTGTTCCCGGTGAGGAGACGCATTATCTCCCCAACTTCCTGGGAGAAAGAGATAGAAAGTAAAAAGAGATAGCAAAATGAGAGAAAAATTAAACGGAAAATATATATACAGATGAAAGAGAGTAAATAAAGGAGAGGAGGTCAAAGTGGATAGAAAAGAAAGATGAAGAGCAAAAAAGAGAGATAACCGTAGTAGGTCCCTAATGTTTTTGAACGTATTGTTCGGAAAGTTGTTCCTACAATCCTTGAGTCTCTGGTAAGCCGCATTTACTTAACGTGCCATTTTGTTGTCTTTTTGTGACTGTTCTTCATTCAATTGGTTACAGACTGTTATGGAGACCTTTTTAAATTAGAAGATAATATTATACCGGGTGATTCATAATTATTAACACAAAGTAAATCCTTAGTATCAAGTTATTTCTCAACATTTATCATCCAAACTTAATGTGCAGATAGTAAACACTTGTATTATTTTTCTAACTAAAATTCATTTAAAAATTTGCACTAGTTAATCAATAATATTGATTTAAATCTAAATTTCGATATTTCCATTAGGCAATTTGA
>JAUYWV010149301.1:0-10174 GCA_032274565.1 Nematoplana nigrocapitula
AGATGAAGTGATCTTAAATGTAATTGATCTAGAGAATTTGCCATCCTTGTCTTTGGTGAATAATTTGTGAGAGAAAACCTTCACTCCTTTGAGTTCATATTTCTGAAAGCAGAGGCATTAAAAATTCCGATACTCAATAAATCACAAGAATGAAACTAATGATAAATAGTAAAAATAGACAAATTACAGTTGGGATTGAATAATACATTGCACAATTCTATCTCTCGAAATGAAAAATAACAATATGTATAATGCTCAATATTCAATTGAAAGCTTAAATTTCGTTATTACATATTTAGTCATTTGAAAGAAACTGAAATTGCAAAAACATAGAAAATATACACTCAATGTAGTCATTTAACAACCTAATCATAAGGAATAGTTTATGCGATAACGAAACTGAGTGCACAATACAGTATAACAACTAATGCAGTACGTTTTGCGTGGTATTAGAGGTTACTCTTCTTGTTTGATCTTCTAAACATTACAAATATTATGCTCGTCGCCTGGTGAAAACGTTTGCCGAAAGATCTGTTCGACACACCCTTCTCAAATGTTAGTTTTTATTATTTTGCAATAGTTATCCACTTAAGTATTTAATCAATTTCTTCTTAAAAGCTTTATATCTGTCCTAAATTGTAATAATTTGTGTTGTTATAGACTTCATCATTTTAAATTTGTGTGTTTCCTTTATTTATCTATTAAACTAATAGCGCTAGCATTGATAATTAACAGTGTTTCTCCCAAACGTTGGTCAGTTTTAATATTTTTTACTAATGCTCATGATCACACCTTCGAATAAAATGAGAATTAGTCTAATGATATATTGTTCTATGTATTTTATTATCATTGTGCTTCACAAGCCGGCCGTAATAATGTGATTTCAAAAATAAGATGACTATCTATTTGCCAATTATTCGTACCTCCACTGGTACATCTTTGTCGGTCTCTCTGATTTCCATTGTGATGCTCTTGACATTCGTGGCAGTTATCTGCACTGATGTCACCAATGGATTTTCCTTCGTAACGAAACGGACAGTGAATTCGATTGTCTTTGTCTGCTTTGGTTTCCATACGCCTTTTTTGTCTGAGATAAAGAAACGAAGGTGACTTCCATTAAATGAGTAAAACCGCCTTTTCTCTATTGTGCAAATAAAGCGAACAAAGGTTTCACAGAGACTGCTAGTATAAAACTAAAAGAAAATATCTTACCCATTTCACTGCGAGTTCTTTCGTGAAATGATATACAAAATTCTGACGAATTGCAAATCAAGAAGTCACTACCGGTTTCAGACACTATAGAAGTTCCCCCTAGACTTCATAGACTACCTGACGTAAAGTTATAAAAGAACTTGTGTTTTGAATTCCAATGCAGTTGAAGTTCCCGAAATATTATATCTAAGGCAATATTGTTAGATAAACCATAAAGGCATTTAGTTAATAATCACAGGTTATAATATCATCTCGTCATTGTATGCAACGTTTAATAGGGAATTTGTGATAGGTTATAAAAGATGAATAGCAAAACTAAAAATTTTTATACCATACATTATGAGCATGAGAGCTGTACATATAACAACCTCTAACAACTATTCCACAACTAATTAAAAATCTCTCCAGGATATGAAATACTGTACTGTACATGCTTGCATTCACAAATTGATACGCTGCCTTCCTAATACATCTCACATTTCTATACACTTGCACAAATCACCAATGAAATCAACAGTTGATTTACCTGATAACATTTGGTCAATGGATTTAGTGTTCCCTCCTTTCACTTTCTGGATGACGAATATTTTATTCTTGTTGTCCGATACAAATATCTCCTTCTGATCAGATTCAGTACATCGTGGCTTTCGTGTTGTTACTAAAACACACAAATAAGAAGTCAAAGCTCTGTGCATGGCATATTACAAGAAACACTGAATAACAATATAATTGTTAACTAAAATAAATCACCAACCTTATTATATTATATTTTAAGTTTGAATTAGATAAATTCAGCTATACGATAATACATTTCTTACATTGACATTGACACGAAATGAACGTGAATAAATTTCAAATGTATAAAAAATATTCCTTTCTTTTTGGGAAGGTGACGTTACAATTAATATTGATTACATTTTATCTATCCATCTACAGTATGTACCACTTCTAAGACGTAGGTGACCATGGACAACCAGAAATCTCGATCCTCGAAGGTTTTCAACACATTTCGTACAGTCAAACTTTCCTTGCGTTCCTCTGGTACTTGCACATGCATCTAATACTTCCCATGTATGTTAGACGAGGACGTCCTCTTTCTCCTTTTCAATCAATCAAGCCTGTTGTTATAATTTCTTCTAGTCCCTCTTTCCTCATAACATGGCCCAGCAATTCGAGTTACCATTTCTTATCAATTGATCAACATTTTTTCTTCTTTTGCTTTATTTAGAACTTCTTCATTTGAAATGTGGTCTACTCAGGATAGTCTGAGCATTCTTTGAAAACCTAACAAAACTCTATGGCTTTTTACCTGGTGGTGGTGGTACAAATGGAGTGGTGGTTGTTCCTGGTGGTGGTGGTACAAATGGAGTGGTGGTTGTTCCTGGTGGTGGAGGAGGTACAAATGGAGTGGTCGTTGTTCCCGGTGGTGGTGGTACAAATGGAGTGGTCGTTGTACCTGGTGGAGGTACAAATGGGGTTGTTGTCGTATTAGGCTCGCAGACACACTGGGGACAGCAGCGGTCTTTATTGTGGACAATTTTTTTTACACAGTTTTCATCGCAGATGAACTTCATGCAGCTCTTTCGCCGATTCTCCACCTGGATCTGGTTGTCCACACACATGTTCGTCACGCACGGATCCGTTGATGTGACCCACTTCTTGCCAGCCTGGAAGACAAAGGACCAGCATGCATATAGGAGATCGATTGAGTTGGAATGAGGTTGATGATGTCAAATATTCATTACTTTCGTGAATTATTTGATAAATTCTAAAAACCGTGGTAGGTGCAGAATTGTGCAGTATTTTAACGGCAGATTTCACGGACTTTGTATAAAAATGGTTTCACCAGAGTAACCTACACTTTTATATATTTTTCCAATCAATTGCCACAACTGCTGATTGTGATTCGTGAACTCCGCCCCCTTTGTGTTCACAGCTCCGCAGTAGTCTTTTGCAGGCGTTTACACAGAACCGAATTGTGTAGATGAAACTACGAATGAAAAGTGCTACCTAAACATGCTGCAGAAGGATGTGTTACCGCGGTGTTGCAAGAGGTACAGGCTTTCCATAATGGATCGGTTTTAGCAACAAAAATGGTATATACACTAGCACGAGATTTATTGTATCAGATGTTCAAAGGTCGCTGGTTGGCTTGAGATTGTTTTATATAGACGTAAAATAGCTGATTCACCGCCGGCATACCCCTCAAAACTATTTAGCAGACTGTAATCATCTTCTTGAATATAAGCTGAAATGTTTTACATTATCAATAGCAAATATTAAACTATAAATGGGCTAAACTCTTGACGTTGTCGTTGATTACAATTATATTTTTGATTTTTTAATTATTACTATGAAATAAGGCATGCAAAAAATATCGTAATCTAGAGATAAATATTAAGTCAAAATTTGTTACGACATGTTTGGGATACACAATAACCACCATCACCCTGTAATCTAAATTAAACAGTCCAAATCATTTAAACAATTTAACAATTGCTAACATTACATACTATCAAAAATTTAAACAATATTAATTGTTACTAAGCAGTTGAAACTAATTAATTTTAAAGAAATACACATAATATTAAAATAATATTTTCCACGAAGTTTTTTAAATTTATTTTCAACAGTAAATTAGTTTCTATTTAAAATTTTCAACTGTTCAGTAACAATTAATATTGTCTTTCTCTTCAATCTTGAAAGGTATTCACTACTAGTAATTGTTAAATTGTAACACCGTTTTGATTGTTTATTTCATATTTCTGACTGATGATGGCTATTGCATAACTGAAACATGACGTAACAATTTTGTTCAATGAGTGCCAATTTTTTTGCTCTTACTTTTCATCATTCGATTAAGAAAATTACTAAGAATTATCATGAATTACTAAGAATAACCAAGAATTACCAAGAATAACCAAGAATTACTAGGATTTATCAGGAATTACTAAGAATTACCAAGAATTACTATGATTTATCAGGAATTACTAAGAATTACCAAGAATTACTAAGAATTACCAATAATTACTAAGAATAACCAAGACTTACTAAGAATTACAAAGAATAACCAAGAATTACCAAGAATAACTACGAATTATCAAGAATTACAAAGAATTACCAAGAATTACTAAGAATAACCAAGAATTACTTAACATTATCAAGAATTACTAAGAATTACCAAGAATTACTAAGAATTATCAAGTATTATCATGAATTACTAAGAATGACCAAGGAATACCAAGAATTACTAAGAATTACCTAGATTTACTAAGAATAACCAAGAATAACTAAGAATTATCAAGAATTACTAAGAATTATCAAGAATTACTAAGATAATGTAGACACATTTGATTACTAATACTAAGTAAAACGAGTGACAACTTTGAATTTTTCATCAAAGAGGCATTGTATATTTGGAGATACGCTTAACAAAGTAATAGCTTTGCGAGATTAAATTTAATACCGCCCGGAAAAGGATTAATGGTTTATTAGATTTAATCGATTTATTTTCGGATGGTATGATTTTAAATCCCGAAAGCCAAAGGTTTGAGATTATTTATAAATTATGTACGACATAATTACCGCATTATTTTAAGATTTCAAATAGAATCACTGCATCATTGCATATCATTAACAGGATGACTGCGCAACGACCACAAATGTTTGAATTATATGATATCTGGTTTAACTATATTGAAGAAATTGATGTAATCTTAAATTTTTACGCTGTTTCAGACATTATGTACATCAGCAGCATCATCAAATCCTCATGATAGCATTCGTTTCTCCTCTCTCCTTGAAGAAACTAATTTGTAACAATTGAACAAGAATTTTTAAACACTATTAAAAGACAAATTAATTAGCTATATTCCAAGATTTATTCGTGAAGTGAGACGAACAGATGGAAAACGGTATCCGGGCACAACATTTGTATCCACCATAGCTGGCTAACAAAATTATCCAACAAAGATGACCGTGCAAATCTGAACCGTATATCAGAAGACGATGCTTTAGAAACACAGCCTTGGTAATGAAACACTCGAAAAACTTATTAACACACTCTGCTATCTAAATGGGATACATTTCGCCCTAAGAGGGGTAAGCAGATTTTGCAGTTGACCAACAGGAAGTTTAAATTCGCAACGGAAAGAAATGCCTGATATACAAAGAAATATATTCAAAGATATACACTGGAGGATTAAAAAACTATTCGAAATAAATGAAAAGAAGTAATTCAGTAAGGAAACCTAGAGAATTCCCAAAATGTCATGTGGCATTCCTTGAAAAATACATGAAAGGTATGTCCATTGGTTTCTGTTTCCAGCGGAGCGGAGGAGAGGTGTCGAGTCAACCTTACCTTGTAGGTCTTTTTGGCGTCCTCGTCGTAGCACGGGCATTCCTCATAGTTCACACAGTCCGTTCCGTCGAACAACAGGGGTGCCTTACACTCGCAACTGCCGCACGGCTTTGTCACACACACTTTCCCCTGCTTGAGGAAATGACAGAGACGAGTCCGGCAGTTGGTCTTCCCCTTTCCGACCTCTTCAACACCCGGTTTGCATCGGCACGAAGGCACGCTGGTGGTGAGGTTGACCGCCCATGTAGTGGTTATTACCGGAGCTGAAGTGGTGCTAAAAATACAAGGATCGGTAAGTCCAATGATGCCACCTCGTCCCCTACTTGCTCGTACCGCCGAGTTTAAACTAAAACCAATCTCCTCAAATTCATGAAAACCGCTTATTTTAGAAGCGTAGAAAATATAGTCAATTATTTTAGAATTGTTTTAAAACAGAATTGTATTTGCCGCTCTTTATCTTAAATATAAACCCCATGATACAAAAACGCAACTCTTCGTCGGTTCTGTTATATATTTACTGTTAGTGACGGGCAAGTCATACAAAACAATTGAAGAGGTCAATGCAGATAGATGAATCTAACTTGATCGGGGATAACAACTTTCAAATACTTTGGGTGCATGGTGGCTAAATCAGGAAGATTGACAGAGGAAGTGAAAGTGAGGTTCAGTTTAGTCACGCCCAACTTAGTAAAGCTAAGAACACTATGGAGAAGCATTTTAGAGACTAAGGCCAGGTCTGCAATGTTCACTACTGAACATTGTAAAAGAAAGGAAAAGAAAATGGTTACAAGGCACTCGGAGGAATTGGAACTGGCTCACACACATGTACATGGCTGTGTACCAGATCATCGAAGACAGGGTCGACCAAGGAGTACATGGAAGTCTGATGTGGAGAAATGGATGCGGGCAAATCAGCAATAGCGGCTACTACCGCCAGCGTATTGGCCTGCAGCAGAGGGAGATGTGCGCCAGGTGCGAGATGGATGAGGAGAAGGACCACTGCTTGCTCTGATCGGCGATTGCGGGGGTCAGGGAGCAGAGCGGTCTACATGGTATGGACAAGTTGAAGGACGATCGGGCTGCATTGCGGTTCCTCACTAGGGCCTATCCTCACTGAATGGCCTGGAGCAGCTGAGTTCCGCATGGACGACGAAAGCGGCATGTTAGGTCAGCTATGGATCGGGATCGGTGGCGAAAGTGTGTGTCGAGTGTTATGCATCCAAGGACAATTACTGTCTATGATGTTGATTGATTGCGACGTTAATTAAATCTGCCTCACATAAATTTTACAAAGGAAACTTTGGGTTTATGGTCTCTATAAAGTTCATTGATTACTCTAATCAAAAACGGTCATACTTCTTTGTGGACTAACTTACCACATTTTCACATATTCGCACTGCACATTACCATTGGTCTGGCAAGTACATTCCCGACACGGTACCGGTTTTTCGTCCGAATCAATGTCTGGAAACTTGTCACCAATCTAAAACGTGAAACGATTAAAAGAATAAGAAAGAATAAGAATAAGAATAAAGAATAAGGGAGTCCAAGGTTTATTTTTCTAAACAACGAAAGTCCCTTCCAACCGGTCTGCTTTATCGATCATTTCTCATATCTAATGACATGGCCAAATCATCTGAGTTTTGTCTCGGTCTCGGTATCTCACTGATGTGCATGTCACACCAGTAAGTAACAGATTGTTAGTCCTGATTATATCGTTCGAGTATTGCTCCAGAAGCGATATTTTTTAGACTGTCTTGTAGAGAGAGTGACCAATCTCTGCGTACCCGTAAAATAAAAACGGCTGACTAGTCGTATGTTTTACGTCCACGTAGCCGTACTTTTACGAAGTGAATTAAACTGACGTACAATAATGGCTAATCAGCGGTCAGTTTACGTATTTTTTGTTTGCAGTGTGTATATAAGGTTCCAAGATGACGCTTTTAGTAATATCTATCATACACTTACTTACTTACCTTTCTGAATTTGTTTCTATACCGACAACATGTCTCCTTCTCCACGCAGAACACTCGATTCCCGTCCACGAGTTCCTTCCCCCGCGGACACGCTCCGCATTTCATATCACCCGCCGAATTTTCGCGGCAAAATTTCAACTTCATGGCCTTGGACGGGAAAGATTCCACACCGCAGGGTACTTTGCACATAGTGTGATAAGTGGAACAGGGAGTGGGAGTGACGATCGGTGGTGGCAGTGTGACGCAATTGCACTCGCAGTTGCACTGGTTGTTTGGGTTACGTTCAGCGCGGCATTCCTAGAAAGAAAATTAATGGATATAGGCTTGACTAGGCGCGTAGCCAAAACTTTCTCTCGAGGTAAGATCAAACATAATAATAAGAATAATAATTAGAATGCAAGTGCTTATACCACGGGGATAGAAATCTGGATCATGGGAAATCACGGAAAGTAAAACGCGACAAAAATATATATTCAGTAATAGGCCAAAGGTTTTAAAGAGTATTTTTTAAATAATTGTTAATTTTATGAAATCCTTCACTCATGCAATTGTTACAAATATCGAGGTATGTGTTTGTTATCTTCTATATACTGTATATAAAGTAGAGTAGACTGTGGGTGTGTGTCTCGATATCAATTTTGAACGGTTGATCCCAGAGTAAAACTAAGGGCATATTTTCAATCAGCAGGTTCCTGCGGATGTTTTGACCTAGTTATCGTATAATAAATAGAAATAAAAACTTTAAATTATTATTTAACACCAAGAAAAAACATGCGATATTTAAAAAACATCCTACGGTTTTATTTTACTACTAATCAATTTAAAAGTAGTATATCTCGGAATTTATATGAAAAAATATCTTACGCTTCAAGAGGTCACTTCTACGGTGGTTCATGTATGACTAGGAAGTTTTGAAGTACAGTAGTCCCCCTTGGGCTGACCCCGATTTGAACCAAAGAAAGTGTTTCTCAACATAATTCTCCTCCCTGCTTTTTTCTACTGAATCATCCGAATAAATTATCTACTTGAAAGTTGTTTCCAGATATTTTATTGTCCTATGTATCCCGCGAGCGAAGCCGGGTACCTCCGCTAGTTTATAGAACATTTGCTCTCTATTAATAATTGCTTCTAACGTATAGCAGATGATACAGCTGTAATTGACTAAATGAAAGAACATGGAGAACAGATAGGTCTTAAGATGAACATATCAAAAAGAGTAATGGTAATCAGTAATGTACATAGGAATACTGTCTTATTTATATCAGTAATGTCTATTGCTTCAGCGCTAATTTGATTAGGACAGTATTTTTATCATTATCTAACAAAAATTGATTATGTATGTATTTCAAATTTTCAAATTCAGACAGTAATTCCATATTGATATACCGGGTGATTCAAACTTATTAACACAAACTATATCCTTAGTATTAAGTTATTACACAACAGTTTTCATCCAAACTTAGTGTACAGATAGTAACAGGCTTCCACCTGTTATAAATTTTTCCTAATTCAGCCAATCAGGAACGGCACACGTGGGGATCACGCCCACGTTGTATGATAGTTTAGTCACGTGACTTCCGGTTTCTAGAACGTTCTGTATATGATGCTATATATACCCCCTGTCGGGGAGGCTCCGGCATCACAAGGTTCGATGCGCGGAGAAATACACACGTAACATTTTTTCTGTTCCTGTGCTGAAGGTACAAATATGAGGAACACGCGAGTAAACGTCAGCAAGATTACTTACTGAAGGCACAAACAGAATCTGGAGCCCCTTGAAGGACTGGCTTATGTGCCGGTTGGACCTCCGTGAAGCTTTCTTTACCGTGCCCTTAGATCCAAAGGGGCGGCACCTAACTCGGCCGAAAATAAACGAGTACCCAACAAACGTCGACGAAGCAGCGTAGCACAGCAGGCCGACGGCGCGGCGCTGCTGAAGAGAGGCCCGAGGAAGACACTCAACACGACAAGACGACACAAGGAGCCACGCTCTCTGCAACTTAGTAATAAAGGAAGGAGTTAATTTAAAGGAGTCATGAGAAATGACCAGACCACAATAAGAGATAATGGGGACGGGGTCAAGCTGGCTCTTGCCAGTGTTTACAGTAAATCCTGCCGCCGAAAGGCGGGCGAGGACACGATCTCTGAGGAAAGAAATACGCGCGGGCGGAGCCGCCAACCGAATGTCATCAATGTAACTGTACACAAAGTTAAGGACATTACGGAGATCAGATAAAACGTACGTCATAAGAGACTGTAAGATGGCGGGCGACTGCCGCAGGTCCATCGGGAGCACAGTTAACTGGAGTGTTTGGCCACCCCACACGAAACGAGTTAGGTGCCGCCCCTTTGGATCTAAGGGCACGGTAAAGAAAGCGTCACGGAGGTCCAACCGGCACATAAGCCAGTCCTCTGGCCAGGGGCGTCTCCGCAACAGACGAGCAACAGGAGGAAGATGCATCCGGAGGCGCGGAAGGTGCGGTGTCAGGTGTTTGAGGTCGACCAAGAAACGGGCCCGCCCGTCCCCCTTCGGTATCAAGAAAGCACTCGACAGATACCGCCGAGGGCCGGGCGGCGCCGGCTCGGCGACCCCAGAACTGAGCAAGTTCCTCCGCGTCTCCTCGAT
>JAUYWV010149312.1:0-10173 GCA_032274565.1 Nematoplana nigrocapitula
GAGGAAACCATCCAACACATCTTTGTCGACTGCCCCAGGTGGAGTCCGCAAAGAATCAGCATCTTTGGAACAGCAGTCCTTCGTAAGAGCGGACTGTAAGGACCGGACTCTAGCCAGCCCGGGCATATGGATCGCAAGACCCGCTGTGTGAGAAATAACAACAACATAACAACTTTGCCTAACACTGTCCATCTGAAGCGTGTAAAATCCGCCAAATGGCGGCGTCCATCCGAAGTACAGAAGCTCTACCGATAGATTTGCAGATCTATGTAATCTATCTATTATTTGATATCAATGCGTACTATACAGTGGTCCATTACTACCCGTGACTTATCAATTCGAACTGATTTGCTGATACAGTATTCTCCGCCGCAGTAGACTGGATTCCCCAATTTGACTAACCGACCAAACCGTATTATTCCTGAATTATTGACCACTGATATACCCTTTTAGTTATGCATCGAACGAGAACCCCCGCAGTACGAGTATATGGAGTCAAAGAAGCATTGCAATCTTCAGAAAACTCGCAGCATTTTCCCCAGTGAGTTCCATTCGTCAGATTATGACTAATGTTTTGAATTTTTCTACTGATAGTTATACAGTATTGCACTTGTTCCAGTTAATAAATTGTGAAAATGCGAGATTATTAATTAAAATGGGTCGTAATTACAAAATAAATTCCTTCTGAGTTTTAATGATTAACAACTCTGCTGATCCTGTTAATCGAACAGATTTTTTTAAATTTTCTTACCTATGAGTTTATTTCTGTTCACATTCCATCCAGTTGCGCTTTCTTTCAGTCGATTCGCGTCGAGTAAACCTGCCTGGCGAACCTGGTGTGGAAGGATCCAACTATATCAATGCCTCCCATTTGACGGTAAGACCCTACTCTATTCGCCGAACCTTTCTACTTACTTACCAGTGTATACTAAACTGTTATTAATTGTAACCCGCCCTCAGGGATACTGGGACCGCTTCGAATTCATTGTAACCCAGCATCCTCTGGAAACGACGGAGGCTGACTTCTGGAAAATGGTCTGGGATGAAAACTCATCTCTGATCATTCTGCTGTCGACTCCCGATATGCCACAGTTCTGGCCGAGCGAAGGACTTGAGGTAGCCATGTCCTAATCGGCCATCTGCATAATATGCAACTCATGAGACTAATAATCTCTTACCTATGAAAATTGCGCGAAGTAGACGATTGAAACATAAAGCTACTTTTTCTGGCATTAGTCGTTACCATATCACAGTTATTACGCTGTTACTGAAGACGTATGCAGCTGACAAGCTTGAAATATACTCTTTAAACCTTTCATCCAACCGGAAATACGAGATGCCTATATGTCCTGGTCGATTTAAGAATCGCTCTAATGCGTCGCATATACTGAAATTTGTTGTATTTACTATATTAAAAAGATAAACCTAATGAAGTAAACCTCCGGATTGCTTGAACTTGATCGATAGAGCTACACGGGGTTTTCCAGTTTATTATTTAATATAGGTACCAATCAATTTAGTTTTCGCGAAAGGTGCTAAGAATGTGTCTGGGAGACGTTTCACGCCAGAGCACGTGATCAAATTAATACATCCACAACGTAAATTGTTTCGTTATGTATTTCAGTTGAAATATATTTATGTGTCACATAGGTCATAATTGTATTTTTTATTTTAAAATTATTTTAAAAATCTTTTTCAATTTCCTAGAATAGGCGCCTCCTCGATGCACTTCCTAAATTCCTTTATAATACCAATCACATTCCTGGTGACGGAAATCTATTGAGCGATGTGATTAAATCTTAACATCAGGGGCCCGTCTCACAAAACATCTTAACTTAATGTTGCACTTAGTTTAAGTTTTCACTGATGATAAAAGTCGAGTGAAAATTTGCGAGCATTTCAGAAAAGACCTTATTAAGACGTTTAATGAAATACAGTAGTAATGTAAATTCGTAAGTGAGTCTGCGAGTTGGTTTAAAACAGTTTTAGGAGGGCGGTACTTATTTAAGCACGTGATGTGCGCAGAGTGGAAATTTTGCGTGTTCGCAAAAATCCTCGTTTAATTTATTAGGCAATATCGTTTTCCAAGAGATGTATTTATTAAAAATTTAAATTGCTCCGCTGTCAATGTCCCAATTTTTTCTCCACCTTCTCTTCCTTCATTCATCACTCTCCATTCTTCCTGGCGGCTTTCTCTTCGCAACAAACTTCTAGACTGCCAAATTCCCAATGCTTCTACTGAGTGAGCTTCTTCTTTCCCACTCTTCCCGTTGCGAGCTTTCGCGCCTTCGTTGCGACGGGTACTCCACCGTTCTAGCGTCTTACCCCCATCGGATTGGTCAGTCCGATTCCCCCCTTTGCCCTTCCTGCTGTGAAGGTCAGCAGGATCTTTCTCATGTTGTCCTCTCTCGTCCCTCATCTTCAACCCTCCGCCTCGCCGTATTTAGTGAGTCGGTCGGTGAGCCTTCTTGTTCCGTGGAGACGTCCGTGGGGTGTTGTCCGGTTGCTGGGCCGCGGTGGCACCGCGCTGCCCTCCCATCCTCCGGAAGGAGACTGGTAATTAAACAAATTAGTCAACAAGCTTGAACATCCTACAAACCGAATTGATGCTATTCACCAACTAAATATTTTTCATATATAAATGCAATGCTCTTTCTAAAAATAATATGGATATGCCAAAATTTCCTTTAAACAACTTTCATAATTAAAATATTCCTTTGAAATATTTTTTGGAATATAATGTCAATATATAGTGTATATCACTATTATCGGAATCTCTTCCAAACACCATGGTATCATCTCCCAAAACTCCGGCAAGTGGGTGAAGTTCCTACATTTTCGTTGAACCATTTAGGATTTTAGAAAGTACTACTCTCAGTTTTTTCCTTTCATTTCATATTCTTTACTTTCCCCTACCTAACCCACAACTATTGTACTCATCCGTCCGTCTGTCTTGAGTTTGCGCCTCTGTATTTAGAAACCACGAGAACCACGTAAAAAAATAACTATATAGATTTAAATTATACACAGTGCAACTTAAATCTGCTACTTAAAACAAACTTTCCTATTTAAAATTTCAAGTTTAGTTTTATTATTGTATAATATGTTATTCGCGAAACACATTTAAGTTAAAAATTATAAGATAATTAATTTTCTCTTAAGTTTGCACTTAGGTAAATCACTTCTTAAATTTGTTCTTAAAACGGGCCCCAGTATTTAATTTTGTCACTTAATCCAGCGCATCATTCCATGTAGCTCATAGTAAACACTAAACTGATGAAGCGAAGCGGCATTTCCGATAAAGTACTGAGGACATACCTAGCACTATGAGAAAACTATGCGGTGGCGATTCCTTAACTGGAGCAATCCTGTTGATGCTAATTGGGACTCTTTCTCTCTCTCTCCATCTGTGTATCACGCAAACTAGGTCAAAGAAATTGGTTGGCTACGCGTAGGCTACTGTGGCCGAGAAGATATGGGGTTGGCGAGTCGATTCGAGTTCTTACTGAGTTCTCTGCGAGAGGACTACGCCCTAGTCTGCCACATCTGGCAGCTGCACACATGGCCTGCCACTCCCAACGAGCCGTCCAGCACGGAGCTTCTCCGATTTGCTCGTCATCTTCACGAGATGAAGAAGAGTACCGGACCGACTATTGTTGTGGACGAGTTAGTCTCATTTTGTCCATAACTTCTATTAATACTAAAATTTTGGAACATTAAAATATTTTTATTTATTTTCAGTTTTGGAGGTCATCGTGCCGGTATCTTCAGCGCTCTCAACGTCCTTATTAATCAGCTGTCCCACGAGGACTTGGTTGATGTGTACTTCATTTTTAAAATGTATCATCTTCAAAGACCTCAAATTTTTCATTCACATGTAAGTATTAAATTACGCATTAATTGTTTCATTATTCCTTATGATAGGCCTCGGAATGTAAAACAATGGAGAGCTTGAAACAATTAATTTTCTTTCTGTTTGCTATCTTCTAGACCAGCAATCGCAGAAAGCTGATATTTTCGGTACACACCCTTCTACTGGCTGGGCACAGAATGCACTAGTTTTGGTTAATTTTCATTCATACAGGTGCCACAGCTTCCGTTTTGAGGGTATTTTTAAACTGACAACAATCATATTGCATTCCGCATTAGTAATTTCTTGATTGTTTATTTGCAATATCACCAAATTTGCACTGCGGATTCGGACAAAATTTGCCACATTTAAGTCTAACTTAATTATGCTATATTTTCCAGAAGGTCAGAGCAATCAAGATATTGATTAATTTGGTAACATTATTTCTCAACGAAGCATTAATTACATTCACATTCAAATCTCTGCCAACCGGCCAATCTCAAACATTTTCCCAGATTAACACGTTCATGAAATTGAATTACAATGGAATTTCAAAGCTGATACAGAAATTTTAATTCGAGGAGCAATTGAATTGCAGCCGTATTACAAGTGATATTGCTTTGGTTACTTACATTCCGAACTATTACACTGGTTTTACATTTTTCCGAATCAGTGTTACATGCTTTCTTTTACAAAAACATCTAATATAGTAAGGCCTATTGTTTCATTTGTTCAGTGTAAACTAATAATATGTATAAATTATGGACAGAATAAGATTGGTAACAAGTGAGATAAATAAAACAAAGACAAGGGCAGTTTCATCGGGAAAACGTGCAGAGAGATAGAAACCCACAATCATGAAAATAAACCGACAATGCAAGTTTGTTGCCCACACCTAATGAAATGGGAATTCAGGATAACATTACTCTGACGATGAAGTCTTTATACCAATACCAGGAAGCCAATCTATGGTGAACGCATTATTAGAGAGGCGCTTAACAATGCAGAACACGGGAGACTTTCCATCGAATGTAGAAAAAAACTAAAATTAAAGTGATGCGGACCGTTGATTTCTCAATAGGAAAATATGGCGCAGAATCTTGGAGACAGAAAGGAGAAGAGCTGAGGCTTTCGAACTATATAGGGCATGGAAGAAAATGCTTGGGATCTCATGGAGAGAAATACGCACAATTGCAGACAGCCTTCTATAGGTCAGATAAAAGCTCCACTCACTTAGTTTGGTCATGTTGCACGAAGGGATGGCAGTAGTCTTGAGAAGACTATGATGCTGGGATTGACGAGGGGAAGCCTCTCTCAAATCAGGACCAACAAATCACCTCTCCTACATCATTACCTTCACAAAAAGACCCTGTCACTCACTCATCCCCACTCTGCCCACTTTGTAAAACGCACCCACACGACACCCATCACCTCTTTTCATGCACCCTCATTACCACAACCCTTACCCCGAGATCCCTCTGGACGTACCCCGTGGTTGGCGGTGGCGCTGCTCAAGCAGTGGGGGGCCAATATTGACTGGCCTGGAGAGCTGGGCGGCGGACCCCCTTAGCACGTGGCTTTGGGGGAGGGGTCGCCTACTACTACTACTGGCACAGCTGTCAGCCTCAGGGCGAGGGAAACTCTCCCCGATATCCAAAACCTCGAACCCGCAAAGGTTCTTGCCTTTCTGAAAAGGATTGGCCGCGTTCCGGCCAACGAGAATGTCGATTGACGAAGCGGGGAAAAACAACAAGGGAAACTTGATATATTTTTTTATGTTTTGTTTACCCGGCTCCTTCCAGAGGATGGGAGTTGACCACAGTTTTTACACTGGATCACGACTCGGTGTTAGCGAGCCCCGGGGAGTTGCCAGCCAATTCGCTATTTCAACCTGAGGGCACCATGTGGAGGCGGCTGGCTTTACCCTCGGGCTGACAGTGCTTTATTGGAGGGGCCATTCAACCACACCAATGATATTTTTAGTGTTTTTACGCACCATACCACGGCTACTGTCCGGGAAGCTAACCATTCGGCCACCCACCGCGTACTTTATCTAAGTCGAGCTTTGATAATTCTCTTATATTACAAATTTTGATTTTAATTTATCGGTAAAATTGCTGTTTTTCTGACTTATAGTGGACCAGAGCAAATATTTACAAACTACGTATACCATGTTCTTAAATTCAGGATGTTTGGGAAACAGCCGAAGGCGAGTGCAATGTTTTGATGGAGACCAAATTCGAAAAGTTGTACGAAAAGATCGACCTGACAATTCTCAATCGTCTCCTTCGACTTATTGTCGATCACAATATCGCCGATTACATCACAGCCAAAAACAACGTGGCTATCAACTACAAGGTGGGTGCAGCAGCCTTTTTTACCTGACAATTGTTGTTATTCTCTTATAGCTGTTATACCTCACTGCTTATAGGAAGTCTTTGCAGTGTAGGTAGCTGACACTAGCCTGAACTGAAAACTTGAATTCCAAAACCTCAACCCTCTGGTTTGGCTGTTGTTCCGTGTGTCCTACTCAGACGTTCTCTGTATTAGCGCTGTTCTCAATCCATGAAACTGTCATCAATTGAATTGCACTCTGATATGCCGGGTTAAATTTTTATTTACTGTGGAAGAAAATATGTGTTGAATATCATCATTTGTAGTATAAGCGTGTACTAACGGAATATATTTTCTTGTATTTACGGCTAGGGCGATCTTCTGCTTCACGGTCCCCAGTGCTACCTGGAATGTCCCCTTATATCAGTTAGCTGCCGAGCGGCGGTTCATTTTTAGTCTGATTTGTACAGTGCAAAATCGCAAATCGTTGCCATATAAAGATTGGTTTTCCATTGTCCCCATTCCCATCTAGGACATGAATCACTCGAGCGGTTTCGGTATCATCCGCGGCCTCCAGTTCTCCTCCTTCATCACGCAGTACTCCGGCTTGGTGCTCGATCTCCTCGTTCTCGGATTGGAGAGAGCATCAGAGATGGCCGGTCCTCCGCAGATGCCCAATGATTTCTTGCAATTTCAGGTGAGCAGAGTACAAAACCGGACTTTCATGTGCACGCCGGGCCTCTTGATGAGACACTCACTTTTTGATGGTTTGCTGCCGGGCCAGTTCACCAACATGGAAATTTTATATATATTTGTCAAGTTGTCTGTGTGTGTGTGTTCCGGGTGGGCGGCCGTACCGTTAGTGCCAGCGGCCTGAAACTTTGCATGGGTGACCCCCTCAACCCTGCTGGTAACAGGGGGGCGAGGTCGACCTCTGAGATCAGGGTCGGGGTCGAGGTCAAGGAGGCTAAAAACGGTGTGAAATGGCCGTTAAGTTTATTTTTCCGGGTGGGCGGCCGTACCGTTGGTGCCAGCGACCCGAAACTTTTCATGGGTGACCCCCTCAACCTTGCGGGTAACATAGGGGAGCGAGGTCGACCTCCGAGGTCAAGGAGACTAAAAAACGGTGTGAAATGGCCGTTTCGGGCAGAAGGAAGCCTCCCACAGAAAATTTCATAAAACAAAAGTTACAGGGCACCTCCGAAAATGGGGGATCGGACTAGGGCAAGGTTAGGGTTAGGCATGTACCCAGCAACGCGGGTACCCACTGCTATATTATAAGACTCAATGTCCGTCCGTCCTCCGTCTGAGGCTCACTTTTTGAAGCAGCTATTTGACGGATTGAGCTGAAATTTCACACTAGCATTACAGCGTAGAGTTCACGGCCATGTACAATTTGGGTTTGGTCGGGTTACCGGTTTGGACTTGGGCCGGGTTCTCAGGGTTGGTCTATAGGATAAGCCGTAAACATTTGATTTCTGCAGGAGACATTGTTTGACACCCGTATAGCGCACGGGTATTATCAGACAAGAAGCTTTTATTTCCTCCCGGGCAACGACGGGTATGTCAGCTAATATACTAATACAGAAGAGGTGGTTAATAAGAGGAGAAGGGAACATAGAGTAACCAAACTGTGTGGAAAACAAAAGGTCAAAAGGAACCGTACATAAGAGATATTTATAAAAGGGAACAAGACGTAGAACAACAAACCAGGGCATGAGTAGAAAATCGGGTGTCCAAGGACCCATTTAAAACGGAAGAGATCAGGGATACAAAAGTATGTTGGAAGCAAAGGAAGGCCGGTACGAGAGGAGACAGCGGGGAGAATGTCACGTAGACAGTGGTCGGAGATTGAGAGGGCAATCTTGTAGAGTTTCACACTAGCTAGCAGTCTACGGGTTGATAACGGAGGAAAGTTGGGGCAAGCACATTGGTCACCAAAGCGATAGAAGTTACAAATCGTGCGGTAAGCTCTGTTCTGCAGTCTCACTCTCTTCGTTATCTGCTGCTTATGTCGTCGTCACCCCTACTTCAATTGAAATTTATTCCATCACTCCCAATACTCATTCGCCGCCCTCGGTTTCTTCCACGCATCCCTCAAATCTCCCAATTCCAATTCTCTTCTCTTCTCGATCACTGTGTCACACCTCCATACATGCTCCACATCTTCCTCCTCTTCCACACACCTTCTACAGTACATTTCCCTTCTGTTGCCAGTCCAATTCTGGCCATATACCCTTCCAACTCCAGTGAGTTGCCACATCTGAACCTGGCCATACTGACTGCCTCTTCTCTACTCCATCCGCTCTCTTTCTTCCAGCTCTCCTCAATTCTCTTTTCTCCGTACATCCTCCTTGACCTATCGTGCTTCCATTCTGTCCTCTCCTCGCATGATCCCAGTCTTCTCTTCATCACATCGTACCTGCACATCACTCCCTCCTGTTCTCGAGTCGCCGCCCAATCTGCTGATTTGTCCGTATCACATTCCCTACTATCCCGCAGTGGCTTAGTACAATCTGTTCCCCATTCTCCCTCATCCTGACCATTTATTCTTCCACCCTCCCTGTCCATCAACTCACTCCTGTTCTGACATCTCCTCTTCTCCAGGGCTCTGAGACTCGATTGGCTATCTGACACAATTCTCGCTCTTCTCCACTCTCCCCCATTCTTGTTCAACCATCGCATCGCTTCTCGCATTGCCGTCATCTCCGAATGGAATGACGAGCACACTCTCCCTGTTTTCGTTGCGGTTCCCGGTATCTCCCGTCAAGCCACCCACTGGATGAACAGATGAACCGTGACATAAGAGACTCGTCCGCCAGGTCCCGTATCCCAACTATACCGCACGATCTCCTTGCATCCTCCCAACACAGACACACAATAGCCAGTGATCCCTCTCTTCTACCTCACCACACCAGGTCCTCCTTGATGCCTATGCGATGCCGGTAGTATGCGGTGTCGCTGTAGTCACCAGCCCTCAGCACATGATGTAATGCAAACTTACAGACCATCGAAATAGTTTCTATGCGAGGGTCACTGCTGTAGTCGCCATTACTATAAAACTAAGAAAATTAGTAACGTACCAAAACCTGATAATGAAAAACAGAACTATTTATGAAGATCAAAGATTAGGTTTCTACAGGAGCCACCATCGCATGTCATTGTTCTGTGATTTGAAAGGGTCATTGGTGTATTGCACTAACAGTGATGAATATTGTCACTCACACAATCTTTATCACAATCCTGCACAAAGGCGACTTTCCATCGTGCATAAAGCTATAGTTTATTGTGTGACAACGATGATGTTCAAAC
This sequence comes from Nematoplana nigrocapitula, assembly GCA_032274565.1. NCBI lineage: Eukaryota > Metazoa > Platyhelminthes > Proseriata > Nematoplanidae > Nematoplana > Nematoplana nigrocapitula. The sequence continues at coordinate 9,497 of JAUYWV010149312.1, forward strand.
TGCTAGAGTGATGACTGCAAGTAAACTCATAAAAATATTGAGATTGCAATCAGACAATGGCGAGTGAACAGTTGATGCAGTAAACTAACAAGACTTTGTCGTTATATTCGAGGTTCTTGAACACAAATATGAAAACAACCTCAAAGACTACCTCAGCAAGGTCGGCACAGTTACCGATGTCACCTTCTGGCCTCGTAGACTTAGAAAGAATGTTCATGGTAAACCTCGACCAATGAGAATCCAATTTAGAAACAAAAAGGAGCAACAGTCAGCAGTTACAAAGTGATGTGAGTTGACTAAAAATATTCCACTTTCAGAAAGAATTATCACGAATGTCGATGAAATTCCACTGACAAGCAATGAAAATATGAGGTCACATGCACAAAACTGAAGGTCCACAAAGGACTAGGTCCAATGAAAGGTTGGCAAAATACAGAGAAACACGTCTAAATACGCAGACCAGGGAACTGCAACAAAGCTGAAGTACCACTGCTTCATCTTAGAACTGTGAAGGCTTAAATGGTCGTTAAGGGCGAAACAACAAAGTTCTGTGAAGAATCGATTGTTGTTATCATCTGTTTTAAGGACATCATAACGAAGGGACTTCATAGAGAGGCGTATTCTAGAGAACTTGACTGATATTTCTTTCTGGCGGAGATATATAGACGACATTTTTC
>JAUYWV010149323.1:0-10173 GCA_032274565.1 Nematoplana nigrocapitula
TCGAGTGGATAATTTGATGGTAATTGCAGATTTGACATTCTTTACTAAATACAACAGACTTTTGGCCACAGCTGTATTTAGTAGTATAGTTGTATACTAGAGGAATATGTACATTCTTCCAGTAAATACGATATTCTGGGACAAGTGGAATTTAATTCTGGTAGTGTTGCAAGAATTTCTCAACAAGTAAGTTTGTTATTAAATAGCGCCCCTTAGGTCACAAAAATTGCGGACCATCTGAGATCGTGAAAATTGTTGTGTCAATATTAAACCTGTGTGGTAGCTCGAAATGTAATCAAATTTACAATACGGGTGCAATTCAATAGCTGTCATCACAATTTTTCTTTTTTTAAAAAAAAGATATTCAAGGGGAAAATAAAAGTCAGGGATTGACCGGCTGGCGTACATATCAATGTGAATGTAATCAATTTACCCAAATCTATCTATATATAGTAAATTATATACTTTTATTATCTCCCCCCCCCCACGTTTAAACTACAGTATAATCTGTGATTGGAATTAGCTCGTTACGCAACAACTTTGCAAAAAATAGTAACAATATAACAGTGTGTGCTTGTGCAGTCACTTTCTCCACACGATGGAGTTTTCGATGCTGCTGACATTAAAAACCACAAGTCAACATTTTAAAATATTAGTCTATTCAACTGTGGTGCCTCATATGGATTTTTAAATATATTTGATTAAAAAGTAATTATAGTAAATACATTTCTTGCATTTTGGAAACTTACATAAGAAAGGAAGTGCCAGGACGTTATGCATTGAGAACTATATTTGTGGTGATCTGTCGCGATGTCCTTCTGTACGCTTATAACTCGAGAACGGAACATGGCAGAGGGTTGCAAAGGTCTCAAATGAACCGGCGTTTCACTCGGAATAACATAGGCCCATTAAAGGTGCATAAATCATTAAAAGTATTTTAAAACTAGTTAAAACACAAGCGATATTTAAAAAATATTCTACAGTTTTATTTTACTACTAATAAATTTGAGAGTAGTAACATCGGAATTTATAAGTACAATTGGTTACATTTCAAGGTGTTACTTCTACTAGCCAGGTTTTCAGCCCATTAGCGACCCCTTCGGTTGACCCCGATTTGATCCAAAGAAAGTATCTCTCAACATAATTTTCCTCTCTGCTTTTTCCTACTGAATCAACAGAATGAATTATTTGATTGCCCTATGTATCCCCGAGCGAAACCGGGTACCCCCGCTAGTGCCAGATATATTCGCCGTATCTTTTCAATGGTTAACTACGGTCTGGTACTGAAATGATGTGACCACAGAATTATACCGAGAATAGAATCGATCAACGTTAATAAATACAGTTCAAGGGTGCAATTGATCAAATCGGATTACAACAGAACTACAGGCAGCAAAATGAAAAGAAATATTCCCCGTGATACAATAATAAAAAACTCAGCATAAATTAAAATCACGCCGGTAAAAACAAAGAAACTGCAGTCACGTGTTAGTTAAAAAACACTCCTTGACAAAAAAATGGGACATCTGCATATAAACTGTTTTTTCTAATTATTAGTGCCCTTTCGGGCGTTCTCCTAAACAGGACAGTTATCACGTTCTCTAAGAAGTGGTCGAGGTCGGGTATGTCCACCATGAGCTGCTATTACTGCACTCGTATTCTTCTTGGCATGCTAACTATCAGTCGATCGAGAGTCCCCTAGGGAATATTCTCCCATTCCTCTGTTATCCATCTCTGGAGCTCCTGTAAATTTCTTGCCGCTTCCATGCGACGCTTGATGGTGTCCCAGACATGCTCTATCGACTACCATTCTGGAAAAATCGGTAATTCCAATCGATCATCAGTCCAAACAATGCGATTTCACTGAGTACCGAAATAGGCACTTCACCATCGCCCATAGATTTCTGGCCATTCTGTTCTCTTATGTTAAGAGGGGCTACTTGGGAACACGGTACTTGTACTTCCAGATACCTCGTTCACAGAGACGCCGATAGACAGTACGAGCAAACGGGCTGATTCCACAACCGAAGAAGCGAACCTGATGAAAAGGGATTCGTCCTTGACAGTCTACCCAACAGCTTGTCATTAACTGTGGAGGTGGTAACGAGTGACGCATAACGAGCCATGGTCTATACTGGCAGGAAATTCATATGTGGGAGTACAGATTGATTCACCATGAGGGTGTGCCTATTGGTGACTGCAGTTCGCATTTTCGAGAGTTGAAGCAAACTGGGACGCCTACACCTTATAGTTGAATTGAGAGGTGTCCCATTACTTGCGTCAAAGAGTGTATGATTAAATATTTAAAAAATGTAAAGTTGAAGTCAGGGGAAGGAATGTTGACAGGCATAGAGTTAATTGGCGTTTCCAGTCTACTGAAAGCTGAATCTGTTCAATACACCTTTTTCCAATCCTCCAAAAGAGGAAGGCTTGTGGGAGATGGTAAAGACAATGAAGTTGAGGAAGTATGATAATTGGAAGAGGAGGTGTCAGCTTGGTCTTGGCTACAGTGGAGGAACAGGCGAGTACAAATGAATGGAGAGATTTGAATAGATTGGTAACACAAGAGTTGTAGAAAAGGAGTGACAGTGTGTGTAAGATGACCATCAAAAGTAATGTTCATGGTCCTCAAATAGGCTAAGGTGCTTTCAACTGCTTTAAATCTCGACAATATTTTTCACCCCTTTACTCGATTGTTTCTAAGAGCCCATACATATATCATGCCAACACTTTCTCTTACTATTTTCCCTGTTTTGATAGTTCTGTCAAACAGACTTCAGTGCTGTTCTTTAAGTTTTTTATCCATGTATTCACAGTGAAGTCCTCATCAGTTGTTTCATCCCAAATCGGCGCTATCAACTGTTCACCGGAGCTAGCGGCATTCGCAAGGAGCTGCTGTTGATGCTGTTGATCAAATGCTCCAACTGGCTGCCATAGATCAAAGTCTTCATTGTCTTCAAACATAAAGTCATCCTCTTCACTCCCTGCGGAGCTGTCCTGCAAGTGCACAGTGAGAAAAAGAAATGGTGCCAATTAGTATCACTAGGTGAAAAAATTCGGAGACAAACTAACTTGTTGGCCATTTTGATATGTGGAAATTTGTCTATCATTGCCACTGCTTGCCAAAAGGCTTTCAACTGTAATATCATCCTGTTTCAATGGATACCCAAAAGCTGAAGATGAGTTTGAGTTAGCCATGTTTGACTGTGGATCATTCCCAGATTGAGGTTTTGATTCCATCTTGCATTCTCTGGGTGGTGCAACAGAAATTCCAGGAATTGCTGATTCAGAAGTAATATCTTGTTTGTTATAAAAAGTACCTAGTATGACATCAATAAAGTACACATTAGGTATAATACTTCAAGCATTTTTCATTTCTCAGACAATAAAATTGTTAACAAAGAATAGTTACAATTTTAAATATTTTGTCTTGAGTTGAATTGAATGTTAAAATGACATTTTAAAAAATATATAAATATTTTCTCAAAATCAATTATAATTTAACAAGATAAAATAAAGATTAATAATTTTTAAAATTTATTTGACCATTAGATATATAATAGTCTATTAAGTAATCTTTATTATATAGTATTATAATATATATATAAATATAATTTTATATTTTTTAAGTTATAGTTATGATAAATATGTGGAGCAAACATGATATAGTGATTAAGGTAGTAGACTTTATGTCAAAATATAAGGGTTTGAATCCTGCTTGACTATGTAAAGGTATTGGTAAGGAAGTACATCTTCAATTTAATAAGCACTAAATTACAAAATATTTTGTTGAAATTAGACAAATCTAGTAAATAAGGAACATAAATGGTTAAAAAATAATTACATACATATATATTAAAAGTAGTATTTTATTTAATTTAAAAACAGTGTTTTTTATCTAATTTATTATTTGAATAGGCTAGATTTCAGGGTAATTGGACTAGATTTATAAGATATTATTTAGTTAAGGCCTAGGATAACTGATATTTAATTAATTAATGATAAAGACATATAGAAGTTTTAAGCTAATATAAATATATTATTTTTAAATTTACTACTGATGAGTGAACAATAAGAATACTTTGACTAATAGTACATAAATAGCTTAATTTTTTAATAATTTAATGACATAATAAAATAATTTTGATATAATTAAAATATATTGCAATAATATAAAATTAAAAAATAGATGATAAAAATTATTTTGTTATATTATATAAAAAATATGGCAAAAGATACACAAAATAATCAAAATTATCTAAGAAAGTACTTGATGGATGAATACTAAAAACAAAGTAAAGTATGCCTTTTTGTCACTTATGACATCATACCTCGAGAAGGATTTATTTTATTTAAAATCGATAAGAATTCATCCTAATAAAATTTGGTAAGCTTCATTTTGACATATAGTTTGTCTCTGTAGGGTGTGTAACTCTCGAGATCATTTGAGTGATGAATCGGTGGATGAATCGGTAGTTAAATTGGTAGATGAATCGGGAGACATAGTAAAGTAAGTCTTGTAGGCACTTATGATCTCATAACTCGAGAAGAGTTTACTTAATTTAAAGTCGGAAAAAATTTATCCTAATTAAATTTGATAAGCTTCATTTTGACATATAGCTGGTCTCTGTAGAGTATGTAATTTTCAAGATCATTGAGGTGATGAATCTGTGTATGAATTGGGAGAGAAGGTTTAATACATAAATAATGTTAGTTTTTAATATCAATGATATTTGTTAGAAATATATTAAATCCATAAGATAATATATTTTTAAGCTGCAAACCAAAGCTGAAAATCACAGGCCATCTTTTTATTATTAATAGGTGAAAGAAAACATATAAAAATGAGATATAATCATTTGTTTCCATAAAATATAATGTAAATAAAAAGTATTTTATTTCATGTCAAATTTGAAGAATTTGCCTAATAATAAGGCTGTACAAAAATAAGCAATATTTTAATAACTGCTTTTCTAGATTTGACATTTGCCATCAGCTTTGAGAAGTAAATTATAAAAAAAAGACTATAGCTAAAAAAATATTTAATTGTAATGGCGAATTTTTGTTTCAACTTTATCAAGCCAAAAAACTGAGAATACTTGAAGCAACAGAATGTCAGAAAAATGAGAGCAAACTACACAGAAACGGCCAATAATATAGGTTTAGCAGGCTCACAGAATCAATAGAGCACATGAGAATAGAGTTTATATATAAATACTCTAGGCTCTAACAATCCCGCTGAATGAAGAGAAACTGATATAGATACATGGAGTCTACATACAAACACTAAGCTCTAATGAACTCGCTGGCTGAATAAAAACTGATAGATGATACAAGGAGAAACAAACAGTAGCAGATACAAGAGAAACAAATAGTAGCAGATACATTTAACCCATACATACAATGTTGATAGTTGGTCTACTTCAGACCTTTGAATTTAGGTGAATCGACATCCAATAAATTCCATTCTTCATTAAAAAATTCTGTTAAAATAATCTGAATTTTCAACACAGAACCTTCCATAAACATCTCTCTCAGACCCAGTAAAACTCATTCCTGCATTGGACTTTGTATTTGTGATAGTAGAAACCTGTCCCAGAAGAAAAACTATGCAATCACTATGAAATTTATTGCAATCACTATCCATGCAATCTATCTATGCCATCTATGCAATCACTTGCAAGCTCTGCCAGTCTGTCTATATAGGAGAAACACACAGAATGCTCCAATCTCGGTACAATGAACACATCAAATTGGACAAAGTACTATCTACCTATACTACACAATGACACAAAAGGCAAAATCTACGAAGGATGATCTGACAGTGAAAGTTTTCACTGCTCATTTCTATGACAGTATGCAACGGAAAGTGGCCAAGAAAGCCTGGATTCACAAACTAAGACCAACTATCAACTTTGTGCAAACGGGTTAAGTGTATTTGCTATTATTTGTTTCACGGTGTATCTGCTACTGTTTGTTTCTCCTTGTATCATCTATCAGTTTCTATTCATCCAGCGCGTTCATTAGAGCTTAGGGTGGAATGTAAAAACCAACCTAACTCTGAGGAGCACCTTATCCTAAAATAGCTTCTCTGATAAGGAACTCCTCCAACAGTATGCAAAATAAATTCTTCGAATGGAGCTCCTAGGGTGCGCACTTTCATCTATGCCTCTATGCATATATAATCTATTAACCACTCTTTCACCAGCTGTGTGTGGGGCATAGTGGGTGAGATAGTAGGTTTACAATTTACATGCAGGAGTTAGGTGAGTTTGAGCCTTGACAAAATTTCAAATATTTTTCTTCACCTGTAAATATTAGCACCTTCGTACAGCAATGACAAGCACGTAGAAAAAATTTTATTTTTATTATTTGGCCTTGCCCTTAAAAATTTTTATTTGATGATAATGTAAATGATTATGTATTGTTACTAAAAAAACTTCCAATTTTGCCAGTTTTTAATGAAATCGTATTTGATATCATAATACTAAAGACAAGACTGTCTGACATGTTCAACAAGCAGTTCACAGTCACTATGTTTCAATTTGATTATACAAACATTGGACGAAATCTCAGCGAATCTAATCTGATTGACAATGAAGATGCAGTGAAATACTTGGTCTATCTAGTAGCCTACCTATTGACTGTTGTAATAATCAATCTTTATAAAATATATGCCTTACAAATACAGCAGTAGATCCCTTCTGGAATAATTATTTTAGTCCTTGATATAGCCTATTCCTAGCAGTGTTGTGTTTTTTTGGAATCCTTGCTGTGAAATTGATTAATTTTAGATATATTAGCCTTTTTAGTTAATAATTTAAATCATTTTGTCTAATTCATGTTGTGAAATTCTCAGCAAATAATTATTTTTAGAGCATATGTCCTCCAATATAGTACTTAATTTCCAAAAGGATATAGATTCATTTTTGTTCATTCATTTCTATTAGTGAGGAGCTGATTTAGGATGCTATTACCTCTCCTAAAGTATTTTTTCACTTTTTTGAGGAAATCCTAACTTTCGAGGAGCTCCTAACTTATAAGGTACTATTTTGCAATGGTTGGAGGTTTTTAAGTCTTAAGGAGCTCCTAACTTAGTTAGGTTAGTTTTCATATTCCACCCTTAGTGTTTGTGTGTAGACTCCCTGTATCTATCTATCAATTTTTCTTCATTCAGCGGGATCGTTAGAGCTTAGAGTATTTGTATATAAACTCTATTCTCATGCATTCTATTGTTTCTATGAGCCCGCTAAATCTATGGCTATCTTATTGGCTGTTTCTAATTCTGTGTATCTCGATTTCATATTTCTATTACGTTAAGTATTCTCATTTTTTGGCTTGAAGTTGATAAAGCGGAGACCAAAATTCGCCATTATATTTACAATTTCAAATTTTCAGCTAGTCTTTTTTAATTTACATTAATTAATAATTAAACTACTTTTCTGGTAAAAATAATTAGGTTTGGCATTAAGAAATGATAGAGTTGATAATTTTATAGCATTTTAAAATAAATTTTAATGCTTTATAAACTATAAAGGTATCAGTGGGAATCTCTACATAAGCAAATGCATGGAAAAAATGTGGCCAAGGGCATGGCCCCTTTGGAATAAAGTACTATTTTGGGGGACATGTCCTCTGAAAATATTTTTTTGCTGTGAATTTCACAGCATGAATTCGATAAAAATATGTAAATCATTAACCAAAATAAAAAGGCTAATTTATAGTTAAAATAAATAAATTACAAGATTTCATAGCAAGGATTCCAAAATTTCACAGCATTGCTAGGAATATGTCCATAACTGAAATAAATTTATTCCAGAAGGAGGGCATGGCATGCGTCACTATTTTTAAAGACAATCTTTTTGGTAACATCCTGTAGTGGATCTAACATTACTAAATTGTACAGCTGTACTGTTTATTACACTTACTAAATATACTGTTTTTGAAATATTTTTTCATTTTTATTTTTAATGAAAAAAATTTAAGCAGAAAAGTATAATAATTAGCCAGTCTGGATTATATACATATTTGGATGGACGCATCCAGCGGAAATTAGTATCCGCTTAGATCAGGGCGGGAATCAAGGCGTATATGTTAAAACAGTATAACTATAATGTCATTAATGAAAGCGGAAAATCTCAAATCATTTTTTGTTACAAATTCATAATAAAGTATCCTTTAGTGTGAATGTTTATTCTACAGTATTATAAGCTATGCTTTAATCAGAGATAAACTTTGTTGTAAACATTACAAATACGAACGATTGTATTATTTTTAAACATCTTTCGTTTTTCACATTTGATTCTGGCTCTGGGTTTGACTTTGGTACATCTTAGAATAGTACATAAAAATCGATTTAAATACAGAAATAGAATTTTAATAAAATAAATCTAGGCGCAAGCGCTAGATCCGCTTTGAATATGTCGGGCGTAAATTAGGGAAGTATTCCAGACCGGTTAATTAGTATCGAAAACTTTCCTATTAGTATTACGTGACAGTATCATAACACACTACGAATAATTTATACTAAAATAACACAAGAAAACCATCCAAGCAACGTATAACCCATACCTCTGCCACGACCTCTTCCTATTCCCCGTAGATTACTTTTAGTATCAAATGATGCCATAATTTGTTATAGAAAATTAAAAACAATAAGATCTTTAAAAATTCCGCTCTTAAAATAATATTTATGCACTGCGCGCATGATAATCAATTAAAGGCATAAAAAGTTTAGAAATCGAAATATCTGTATAATAAAAAGTAATTAAAAAATTATCCTCTTTTGAAGATGGAATATGTCAAATAAATGCTATATGTTGATGATTCTGTAAATTTAAGAGACAAATCGTTATATGGTTAGGGAGCAGTTGCCCTACGTCGTCACTGAAGAGATAGAAAATATGCGGTTACTGTTCTCGCAATTGGTTTTGTGGTAGGTATAGATGCAACAGAGTCAGTTGCATGAATATATTCTAATAATAATTTAAATGACAGCCTAACCATTTTTGTATGATTGTATTCACTATCATTGACACCTTATAGCCTATACTGCAGGGGCGGATTAGCTAGGATTTTGTATTGATCAGAGTAAATGGATTCAGAAGCGTCTTTGGAAAAGTACAAATGCCCAAACGGCAAACTGTACAAACAAAATGGGTATAGGCCTACACATACTTTTGAAACACCATTTATTTCACACTCGAGTCTTGCAAATTTTGCGTATAAAATCAAATATAGAACATTTTATACTTGTGTGCCTTATACCTAAATTTCATATATGATCATAGAATAATTTACACTTTTGTTGCACCCTTTTCTAGTCCTCTTCTTTTTATCGTACAATTTATATATCTTTATATAAGTGTTTGAGCCCTAGTGGCAAATAAAAATATACTACTTGTGTGTCGTTCTACCCATAGAGTAAGGACATGTCCTTACTCTATGGTTCTACATACATTTCAGATTTTTATAAGGCGTATAATCAACTAGTACATCTATTTTTTCTAGTTTTACTTATTTTTACGAACATTTTCAAATTATACCTTTTTCAAATTTTCTACTACTTACAAAGTGTAGGGGTTGAGTAGTAAATAACCATTTTTCATGAAGGACAATTTTTAGCTATTAAAGTTAATGCCGTTAAATAGAGAATAATTATTATAGTCGATAAATATAAAAATCTCAAGTGCGTACATCAATTTTTAAGAGTTGAACCTCTGTATGCCCTTACTCTATGGGGGTGACACCGTGACAGCTTTGGCAATGGCCATTTGCCAGTCAATACCTTTTAACACAAAGTATCCATCCCTCAGTACAGACAACAAAATAGATTAAAGATGTTCATACTGAAGGATTAGTTACAATTAGCAGCCATACATAACAACCAATAAGCAGTACATATATGGTCATTAAAAACGCCAAAACTAGGTATCAAAGTAAGTCACTGATCACCTAGTAATTACTGTATGTCGAGATCATTCGGAGCGGATGTAGCTCACTATATCGTTTACATACCTGTTCAGTTGTCACCGGAATTGTATGTCCATAATAGTAACGTACAGCCACGCTCAAGAACAAAGAACCACCCCCCCCGCACGCGCGAGCACGTTTCCGACCGATGAGTCACCAACCCCCCCCCCACGCGCGCGAGCACGTTTCCGACCGATGAGT
>JAUYWV010149334.1:0-10173 GCA_032274565.1 Nematoplana nigrocapitula
GTGTCACCTGCTTGATGGGAACCCCCTTATACGTAAGGTTGAGATGGAACTTTCCATTGTTCTCCCGTGGGTCCAGGTTCACTAGCATGCATTCGGTTTTCGCCGTTGATGATACGCTCACTTTCCATTTGTCGCACCAAACCTCCAGACCATCGAGTGACTCCTGCATCGCTTCTGCTGCCATTCTTGGGCTCTTGTTCTGTGTGGCCATGGCATTATCATCTTCATATAATGATGTGATGCTTTCCTGCCATGCTCTAGCGATGTCGTTGACATATATTAACTACAATGTGGGTGCCAGGACAGAGCATTGGGGGAGTCCCTCCTTCATTGAGATTGTACGGCTGCACAATAGATTTAGTACTTAGAGAATAAAATCAACAATAACACAAATCCGCAAGTAATATAACGACAAATACAGTACATACTTTAATTTAACTGCTACATTAACAGAATAATTTAGGGACGAAATATGAAGTATAAAAGCAAAAATGCAAGATCTATATATCTATCGAGTGTTCTGCTTTTGTCAAGCAGGTTCACGTTTATGGTTTTCATTTTCTCCACGCCGTTCGATTTTCTGCTTTATCTTTTAGATCTTTATATGAATCTGTATTTAATTTTGTTAACATACCTTTTCTGAGCCTTCCTCGTCCACGTTTTCCACGAAATCGTCCTTCCATGATTGTTTTCATTAGGTTATTTTCTCTTAAGATGTGACCTATCCAGTTCTTCTTCAGTTTCAATATAGTCTGAAGTAAATTACGTCTTTCTTTTATCTCTACTAATACTTCTTCGTTGGTTTTTCGATCTTGCCATGATATTTCTTACATTTGTCTCCATATCCATGTGCATTTAGAATGCTTCTAGCTTTTTCTTATCACTTTCTTGGAGTGTCCATGTTTCTGATCCATAATATCCATATTATTGATTTGAAAACTTTCTTCTTAGTTTCTATGTTTAACTCTTTGGTGAGCAATTCTCTTTGTTTAGTAAAGGCTTGCTTAGCCATGACAATGCTTGTTCTTATTTCCTCATGCATCTACCATCCGATCTGATAATTGCACCAATAGGTATTTGAAGCTTTTTTATTTTCACTTGTTCTAATTCTTTATTTTCTAATTTTGTGCTCATTCTATCATTTCCCGATTACTTTTGTTTTCTTTATATTTATTTTCGTATTGTATTTCGCAGCGGTGCTATTCAGGTTGTCCAATTTGTGTTTCTAGTCTCTTTTCTGTATTTGCAGTTAATGATTGATCATCTGTGAATCTTAAATAATTGATGAGTTCACCCCCTACTTTTATTCTTTCTTCTATATATATGTTCCAGTGCTTCAATCATCATTCTTTTTGTATATATTGAGAACAGTGGGGAGGACATCCATGTCGTATTCCTTGTCCAATCACTGCAGGTTCTGATTCTTCATTTCCTATCCTGATGCTGGCAGTTTGATTCATATATAGATCTTGGATAAGTCTTCTGTCCCTCCAGTCTATCCCGATAAGTTTGAGTGTATCCATTAAGATTTTCCAATTGACTCGATAAAACGCTTTCTGCTTTCTTAAAGTCTATGTAACATACGTACAGATGATTGTCAAATTCGAGGCTTCTCTCTATAAATGTTCTTAGTGTTCCAATTGCTTCCCTCGTACCGCAATCCTTCTTGAAGCCAAATTGATTTGGCTTCTAACCAAGACATTTGTCTTTAAAATCTGAAATATGTATAATGGCGGTTTGGCAACATTCTTGCAATGGATGAGATAATTGCAGAAAAAGTGTGAAATTTCTGCAATGTCGCAAGCGGGGTCGTGTGTCAATATAAAGTGAAAATTATATATGTTATCTACCGTGATGAGGTTTACAATATATGCAACGTTTATCCAAAAATTGTACATTCCTAAAACAGCATCTACATTTTCAATGACAGATACTGACGACTACTTGAATGCAATCAAAATTTCACAAACTTTTTACGATATTGAACTTCGAAGTGATAATTAAAATATTTTTATAAGACAATCAAAGAGATCACGCCGGTGGAAAGGTGTCGATTTTTTCAATTTCTTCTTGTCGTTGTCCTAATGTGAGAGGTTTCTTTAGAAAAAATAGAAACCCAACGTTACAGCTGGTCGGAGTTAATACATTGGAAGGGTACCCTACAAGAATTGCAACTTGGATTACAATGCGTATTCAGCGGTCATTCCATCCGACGTTCATCGGCTAGAATAGTTGCGGATAGTGGTGCGAGTGTATTGCAACTGAAACGACTGGGTCGTTGGAGAAGCTCCCCAGCTGCAGAAACGCATGTAGAGTCCAGTAAAAAGTCGAAGATAGAGATAACCAATTTACTAAAAGAAAATGCGACAACAGCAGTGCTGGTACAGCCCATCTTGGCAAAAAATAACGCAAAAAAAACAAAATAGCGCAGGCTAAGATTTCATTTACATTTTGTAAAATACGTAACCAATCAGTCGAGGCATAGTCAATTGTTCTACTTTGGAATTTGAAAACTGGAGACCAATACTTGGCTAGCGGTACGCCTATTCTCTACAAATTAGCAGTTTCCTGGTGACGTTGAAAAATCAATAAAATAGTGCTGTAACAAGGGATTAAATAATTCAAAATAATTTTAAACCGTATATATCTATTTTTGTTTACCCGGCTCCTTCCAGAGGATGGGAGTTGACCACAGTTTTTACACTCAGTCATTGGATCACGACTCTTGCTAGTCCCGGGGAGTTGCCAGCCATTTCGCTATTTCAACCTGAGGGCACCACGTGGAGGCGTCTGGCTTTAACCTCGGGCAGAGTGCTTTTAGTAGAGGGGCCATTCAACCACACCAATAATATTTTAGTGCTTTACGCACCATATCACGGCCACTGTCAGGGAAGTGGTGCTGAAATTAATTCAGTGACACAACCAGGATTTGAACCCTAGATGTCTGGCTGCGCAATTCAGCGTCGCTAACCACTCGGCCACCCACCGCTCCTATATATCTTTTTCGTGTCTACTGCAGTTCTGGAATCTCTAGCTATTACGTTGGCTACCGTGTAAAGCGAACAACTTCCACTGACCATAAGGTAACTTAAACCACTTTTTCCCCCTTAATTTCTTGTCTAAACACTTATAGCCGCCTGTAAAATAAGGTGAAATACAAACGTCGCGTATCTGTTTCTGTTGGTCACGTGAAAAGTGCTTTGCTATTTCGGAATCAGGAAACAGTGATTTTATTAGCCTGGCAGTTTTTGAGGCAATTGCGCTGTACGTACTGTAGTTCGTCTTTATTGGTACATGATCCGGTTGCTTTTGCTGCCTTTTGACAGTTTAAGGCCGTGGTTGTGTACAGGGATTGGACCAAATGCTAAAATAACGCAGAAAGAGGGAGGAATTGGAAATAATAACGCATAACGCAGGCCGTACCAGCACTACAACAGTCTGTGCTTAGACAAGTGGACGGAATATTCTCAACAATGCCAAGTGTGACAATTGTTCTACTGAAATTAACTTTGGTAAAAATTAGTACTTCACACCAAATTTCCCGAGTAAAAACCCGCAATGATTGTGTTTGTTTTATGTTTAAAAATGTTCATGTGTTTGATTAGGATTTTTTTCCTTGCTCCACTGTGGCCATGAAAGAAATAATTCTCGAATTTCACGTGAGATAAAAGCTATGCGATAATGTCAAATAATTGCAATATTTTTCATTTAAAAAAAACTTTAGATAGCATTATAGACGGATGGGTAATAATCTAAATTAGAGTTGCACAAAAAATAGAATATAAAAATAATAGAATATCAGCGAAATAGTAAGAGACTGCAGCCCTTATTCAAGCTGAAAATAGTAACAGATGAGTCACCACGTGACGTCATAAGCAGATCTAGGGCATTACAGACGTGGACCAATCAGGTTATAGCATATCAAGGTCACGGGAATTCCCCTCGGGGAAACCAACCTGTTTGTTTTTCGGTTTCAGTTTCGATTATAGAAATTTTCGAATTTTTAATTTGAATTGCCCGGCTTATTTGAAATCGTATAAAGGCGTAAATGAGACGAATCGATTGGTGTGTGAACCTATCGAATCGGTTCAGTGGTTTGAAACGTATAATCAATTTTTCAAATATAATCTGAAGTTTGAATTTAAATTTCACATTTCCCGGCTTCTTGGAACACGTACGAACTAGAGAAGTAGTACCATTCGATCGGGATCGAGAAGACGCTTCGAAAAACGTTGGAATTATTCAAATCTAATTGGATTAGAGATGTGGTGAAGTTTTCGACACTTAAAAAATGTCTTTCAGGACAGCACACGACAGATTGAACGCCACATTGAAGGACTCTGCCCTTCCTATGAGACCAACAGACGTTGCACGCCAGTGTCTGAGTGACCTGTCTAAGAGTGGATTACAGGATATAATCAATGGCATGGTTCCACGTTGGGAAACTGTTTGACGAGAAACGGTAATCATTGTGAATGACCGATATCTTTCTTGTTCTTTTCACCAATTTTGGTATTGACCAATGCATAACCGTTTTACGGACGAATACACACTACTTTTGAGATAAATTTAAGGGTAAAACTGCTATACCGAACGCTATCGAATTAGTTCTTAGTTGATAATATTACGATATTCCATGTGGACACTTCCCCCAGGTGTCACCCCCAGGACTACGAATGGGAATGGCTCCTCACTATCCTATCCCTCAACGAGCTGTCTCTCTATAAGAGAGTCGTGTATGTACGTAGTACTATTACATATACCTGATCTAATTTTCGCTTAAGACACATTATTTCTGCTGAACTGGACATTGATACATCCAAACCAGGCGATATGGCATAGATGAAAGTGATAGTGTTCTCTTCGGCCGCTCTGATCAAACTGCGCAACTGTTCGGATTCTTCCACTGAATACATTTCCCGCCAATTTTGTCTGTGTTTCAGGTCATCTTTCGGTGCATAGAGATAGGTATTCATACCCATGTGTCGCATCCTGTTGGAAAATAGAAAAAGAGTGTTATTGTAAAATATTGTACAACAATTTAAATAAAATTGACAAAGGTTTGACATACTGTAACATTAAAACCAAAATTATACGCTCTTTCAATAGTTAACTTGAGTACTCTTTTGCACTATATGTTAGATCAAAGAAGAACTATTTTCCTGAAATTAGAAAAGTGAGGACCACTTACTTAAAATACAATAGAGAGAATTTAAATTTATCTTCAAATTAATTTAGCCTAATCGTTTATTGTACATTATTCTGAATCAGTTACATTGCTAACTATATAATTATTATTCAATATTTACAGCAGAACAACTTCTTAGAGAAGTCACTCCCGTAAAGAGGGCACAGTGAAGAGGAGTTCCTGCAATACTTTGATCATCTTAAAAATGAAAAGATAGAAGTCTTACAGTACGATATGATCAGTCTATTCTATGATTAATGCAAATGCATCTAAGTGAAATGCTATTAGAATCATCTGAGGCTGGTTATGTAAGTGAAAGTACCATGCTGTATATGTATTTCCTAAAGGAAACAAGTTCCTCAATATTTTTCTTCAGTTCCAGATACTGATGAAAACGTGCGCATTAAGGCAGGAAATTTCTTTGCTTTTATGGTCTGTGACCTGCGTAACACCACTAATTTCGAATTAAATGCCACTACACAAATGTAGGTGGGCTACAATATTTCAAAAAAAAAATTCAATGTACCCTAAGTACATTGTCAATATTTCGCGAACTATGACCAGGTATGTATCAAAGTATGTCCAGAACAGCAAAGACTGGCGCAAAATATTATACTAAACAGCCTATGGGTGTCCACCTCCTTAGCATGTTCACCATTCTGGGTATTGGCAAATGAAATTTAAACTTTTCTGCTGCAAATGTGATTACAGGATGACTGTAATGACAATGGCAGTAAATCTTCTCAATGAGTGTCCCTTGAAAATTATGGATTTGTCAACCCTAAGAACTAAAGAAGGATGGACACCGGTGGGTTAATTCAATATAATATCACATGCTGGTATTTCTTGTTTTGCATGTCTTCGGGTACTCTGTTAGTTTGTGATTGTAGTTCTGCAAGTATTAACAGTATACTAAGGGCAGATTGAATTTGTTTAGGAGTAAACTCGAATTTGACATTTCTCTAGACTCAGTTCATCTCTTCAATTCCCTTGAACCACTTATAAACTGTATATATCCACATAACATTGCTTGGGTACCTACTGTTTATTTGCCTTGCACATTTCTTTCTTTTTGAAGTATACTCTACTTTTCTGTTTTTATTATCAGAATACTAAGGAATCATGAACCATTACTATAATCTTTCTTAACAATACAGTAGTACTGTACCTCTCTTATGCGACCTCATTTTGCACAGGTATATTTTTGCAATTTATGACAATGTTAAATATAGTCTTATTATGTGACTCACCTTCTAATGTCACTCATGACTGCAAAAATGTGACACTTTTCACAGATTACAAGAACTTATGCATCCTCTCCAGTAAAGGTTTGGCAAAAAGATAATATTAAATTTTGAGTACATTTTAAACCAAAATGTATTTATTTTAAATGTAGACTACTGATATTAGCACAAAACAATTCAGCAGCAGACAACACATCAAATAACAATTCCCACATTTCATTTAAAGCTTAACTTATTTGCTACTGGAGAAAAGAATCCCACTTATTCTCGAAGTATGCAGACCTGGTCACAAATTTTGTTTGTAAATCCGTAATTTTTAAACATTATCCGTAGTTTTTCAAAATAATTATTACATGGAAATGAAACAGTTAATAATTACAAGGAACTCGGGAAAACTTCTCGCGATTTCGAACCAAGTCTTATCCATCCTGTCCTCGATGCATTTGGAGACATTTACCATTTGATACGCACACAACTGTTCCCCAATGGTGTCTTCATTTGCATCTGGAGGCAGCAACATCGCGGGAAATTCAGCTATGAAAAAACTGAGGTCGTCCGAGGCAATGTCATCGGATTTCTGAAGGGATACACCTGCAACTTCGGTATGCTGCAAAACACGGTCGATGAGGGGCAGTTTATTAAGGAAGTACTCGCAAGCGTGGTGAAGAATTGTTTTTACATTGCTGTAAAACTTCACCAGCTTGCTTTCCCGGAAACTGTTGTTTTCTTTTTCGGCGATACATTCGCGACTTTTCTGGCCAATCACCAAATCCTCGTCGCGCTTGTGGTTGACAGCCGATTTGAAGTCAACCTCATGAACTGATTGACCAGTTGTGCTACTCGGGATTAGAAAGCGCGTGAATAAAGAATATAACAACCTTTGGAGTGACCCCCGGAGTTCGTGAATTTGTGGAGCCTCAGATTGCAAAGACGTCAACACTGTATCGAATACCTTGATGGTGTAAGACAAAAAGAGGCAATGGAGGAAGTTATTGGTGACTTCAAGAAGCGGGTAGTAGCCTTCAATATTTGTAGATGCATACGAACTGCTGTTGCATTTGGATGACGACGCCAGGGTGTTTGCTTCTTTCTCGAAAGAAACAGTGAGGGGATGCCAGTTCTACAACACATCCATATAACCCTGTTGAAAATAATGCGCGATTGTGTCATTTTATACATACAGACTACATGACTGGTTGGTCGAGAGTAAACGAAAATAAGCATTAAAAAAATTGCATAAAAATGAGAATAATCCATAATTTCGTTAGATATTTCTGTAGTCCATAGTTTAAGTGCAAAATCCGTAGAATCTACCGACAATACGTAGATGTGACCAGGTCTGAGTATGTAGTCATGAGAACAAAAGCGAAGAGATTAGGTAGACAGTCTTAGATATTAAATTATACTTTGATTCCATTAATTTTTACTCTTTTATTTACTTTTAAGACTAATCAGCCTAATTAAAGCTACTTAACTTGTCCACCATCATCAGTCATATAGGAATAATGAAACAAATTTATATTGAGGTGTGTTTGCAACAACTGATTCAATTGAGATAAATAAAATATCATTACCACTCCCTCTGTATAATGAAACTGGACCTCTCATGTATACCTAGAGAGAAAGTAACTGGATAGATGTATTTTGTATTTGTTAAATATTTCATATTTTTTAGATATTTGCAGTAGGGTCATTCCAGCAGAAATCGTACAATTTTTGGAAATTTTGTGGCTGATAAATTTAGAATTGGATAAAATTTGATATATAGCATAATTGGGACCAAAATATGGCAAATCTCAAATATTTTTGGAAAATATTAAACAGTAATGATTTTATAGGCCATTGAAATGGATGATTTCGACCAGTAAAAAGTGTCGACCGACAAAATAACAATTTTAATTTACTGTAACTTTTTTCTGTATACTAGGAAGAACTAAAAAATCACATATGTTGTAAGATGGTACTGATCTATATTGTTACATAATATAAACAATTTCCAAAATAACAGGAAAAATAATTTAGGTGTCAAAAATGTTAAAAAATCAGATTTTTTGGACAATTTGAGGACTTATAACTTTTTATGTAAATAAAGAAATCATTAAATTTAATAATGCTCATAGAGGGTTAATAGACTGACATAAATATCAAATATTTCCGAGCAAACATAAAATAATTATTCAATCAAAGTTGGGAAAATGGTCATATGTAAATGTGCTATATATAACCACCCAATACTAATTTCTGTCAATTTAAATTATTTAATTTGTTATCTTGATCTTCTATTTTATGTTCATATGTGTGAAAAACAGTCATCTTCCTCGTTGATTTAAGGGGTTTATTTGTCATGCCAAATTTAGCCAATTTAGACAAATTAACACATTTGTACTTTAGTATAAAAAATATGTTCTATTAAAATTTAAATTATTTAGGGACAACTTATTATTACTTTAGATGGTCTGTATAAATATTAGTGTACTGCTTACTGGTGAAACAATTCAAATGCGTACAGCCTGAAGCGAGCCTGTGTGTGATTGACTGAATCAAGTCATGCTGACTGGCTCACACTCTCTCTGTCAGCAAACTGACCAATCAGATGACGTGTTCTGGCATTATGGGACCAACCGACCCAGGAATCACATAGAGGTATATAAAAAGATATATAAACTAAAATCAAAATAAATAAAAAAGTATATTGTAAAAATAACTTAGCCAATCAAAAGCATATTTATATTATTTTATAAAACATGTACATTGCAGTGGAAAGGTTTTAAACCATTTAGCAATTTCTTATATATGTTTATATTTAAATGTATTTATAAAATGTCTTAATGTTAAATTCTATGTTCAGGGTTCCCACACTTTTTCCAAGATCAAATTCCTGACTTTTTGGAAAAATTAAATTCGGAAAAAATAGATTGATTAGTAGAATATTAAATTAAACTTTTTGTACGAAATGCATTTGATTTGATCAATAGTTCTCTAAATTGACCAGTTTTTCAGTCTGATAGGCAAGAGTATCAGCAGATGTTGACAATTTATCAATATCATTTTGAAGCTTATAATACCAGTTTCAATTCCCTGACTTTCCATGAAATTCTACAAAAATGTTAATCAATTCCCTGCCTGCTTAAATTCCCAGATTTTTTGTGACATGTGGGAACCCTGTATATTTCCTTGTCAGTTGAAATAACCTGCATCAGTTTCAAGAAAATCAATGTCTATTTATCATTCTGAATCTTATTGGCTGACTTCTTAATTTATTGTATTAATTTAAACATATTAGCATATATAGTATACTTACCTTATGTTAGACAATTGTAGTCGTATTTCAAAAGCCAGGCTAGTGCTAGGGCTAGCGGTATTCAGAAACAGCGCTAGTTAGCACTCGGAGCTAAGTTCGTTTCGCATAAACTCTGAGCTAGCTAGCCCCCGGTGCTAATGGGTGCACACAAATATTATCAAAAGCTATTTTCTCATTGGCTGAGTCAGGCAAATGCACACCACATTCTTTCATTCTTTTATGTGACAATTGAATTCCTAACAAAGGGTTTACCTGTTTGGGTCGTACTCGGGTCTCTGACTACGGCTGAGCAAATTAAGTGAATGATTGCTGCGTGTGTTGTTCTTCACAATTTTTCTATTAGGTGCAACGATACCCACAGGCCACAACAGGGCCATTATCACAGTTAATGATAAGGCTGAGCAACTTTTGACTCAATATGGAAAATGATTTTTCTTCAT
>JAUYWV010149345.1:0-10173 GCA_032274565.1 Nematoplana nigrocapitula
TCTGCTCGGAGTGCGATGAAGGGGACGAAGAAGACGCCGAACATCTACTCTTGAAGTGCCCGCGGTGAGAACCCATAGAAGAATCCTGCTCCCCGATGTTGACAAGAAGACCCTTTTCGCAGCCCCCCCCCAATCTTACAGCTCCTGGAGAAGATTGGTCGCAGACAGCGGCCAGCCACTCACTAGCTGGATGGTCCAGAAGAAGATGAAGAAGAAGGCCAGCACGTTGGTAAAAGTAATGATGCTATGAACACATTCATTAAAAGAATGCTTACCGAAGCCATTCAGAGGGGTCTGTTCAATATGAATGACCTGATCGACAATGCCCCTGCTCATGTCGGTCTTCAGGATTCCATTATCGTGGACAATACACTACCAGTTCATAATTTGGTAAGACTTCTCCCTTATTCGTGTGCACTTAATCCAATCGAAAATATGTTTAATTTATGTAAACCATCCGAAAAACAAGCACTGAATGTTTACAACGCGGACAGAGGGCCCAATGAAACATTGCTAGCACACCGATATCGTGTCTTGTCGGACATAGTGGTTGAATCTGTTGCCTCTATTACTCAAGTCAAAGTTGGTGCATCATTCATGCATTGTATTACACAAGTTGTGCCCAAGGCACTTCGGCATGACAATATGTAAGTGCGGTTCTCAATTGACATATTATACAATTATTTTCCATCTACTTTGCAGTTAAAATTGTACGTTATATGCCATATACTTTTCTAATTCGATTAATAAATTCCGGATTTCTACTTTGTCTTAGTCGGATCATCACTGCTTGTCTAAACCGGATTTTTAAGTGAAGAATACTGTAGTCTCAACTGTTTTTATATTTTGAACATTGCATGGTTGCGCGTGCGCCTACTCTGGGACACAGAGGGCTATAAAATGTGTCTAACCGCGTTAGGCACTCGCGGTCTCTAGCAGAGTTTGGCATTGGCATTAGTTGTTGTAATTCTCGGTCGAGGGGACGCGTCCGCGCCGCCACCTGCCGGAGGAAAAAGGGGGAGTTAAAGGGAAAGATGGGCAGACAGAAGTGTAAAAGCGAGGGGGTAGAGAAGAGAAGAGAAGAGAGCATAGCGTCAGCGTCCCCATCTCCCGGAGGAAAGAAACAAATAAAAGGGGTGATTGGTTAAGGAGAAAAGAGGGGCATTAGTCCTTTAACTAATCGTTCGATGTTAGTTTCTGATCGAATTAATTGTTAAGTTAACTATAGCCTCTTTTCAAAAGTTTTGTTTTGTCTACACAAAGATGTAAAAGATGTACATACAGTATATGACCATATCTGTTTATGATAGCTTTATCCAAGTATATAGACAAAATATACTCTTCCAATACGTGACAACCCTCTTCAATCTTTACACAAACACCATACCCAACACATGGAAAATTAGCATGCATCCCAATCCTAAAACCTAACAAACAAGCAGCCCAGGGAAATTCTTTTAGGACAATCTCTCCTGTTACCGATCACTACCAATACATTAAAAAATCATCTTACCATACATTACAAACAACATCCCACATAAAACCTTCGAACCTGACTTTAAGTCTATTAGCACTGCCCTCCACAAAATAAATAGCACCATCACCAAAGGATTCAATCAAAAGAAACCTCCCGTATGAACGTTACAATAGCACTCTACATGTTAAAAGCTTTTGATACAGTTAATCTACAGTACACACACTCATCCACAAGATAAAACAAACATCCCACCAACGATACATCGCCAACTACACCAAAGGCAGGCATGCATACACACAATACAACACACCACATCCAAAACAAAACTCATCAAAACATGTGTACCACAAGAGGGAGTCCCAACGCTCTTCAATATTTACACAGCAGACACTCCTCAACCACACCTAGCACCAACAGAAATAGTAAACTATGCAGACGACAACACCACTACATCAACACACACTGACATCCACACAGCATCAACACAAATACCACCTCACCTCAACAGCATCAAAACATGAACAGACCATAACAATTTATAACTCAACCAACGTCGACAAAGCACAGACAACTCTTCACACCGGATCCGGCACAATACGACACACAACTCCACCTCTCCAAACGAAAACACACTACCCACAATCAAACATACAAAAATCTGCTGCCTTTCTTTCGACCCCAAACTCGGCTACACGAAACGCATTAAAAGCACACAACAAAAAGCAATCAACACAATACCAATCCTCAAAGCACTCACCACAACCAAATGGGGACTAAACAAATAGACAATAAGACCCATCCTTGAATATGCGTCCACCATTTTGGTTACCCATCAGATCAAACACGAACATAAACAAATCGGAACAAAGTTACATGACATACACACAGAATCCTCTCTCAACTCATATGCGACAAATCTGCACTCCTCCAACAATACCTACTGAAAATCAATCCCACCATACAAACATCTCCACTTTTCCCACTTTGGAGAACACACCTCTTTACATGCACCCACATTCCTACAATCCTCACTCCCAGATCTCTCTAGACGGAACCCGTCGGGGCGGTGGCGCTGCTGAAACAGTGGAAGGCCAAGATAGACTTGCCCGGACAGCTGGGCGGTGGACCCCAATAGCATAACAGCAAGTGACTACAGCTACAAGAGAAGCGCTACTATGCGATTTGGTGTCAGGTGATTAATGAATTTGGCGTTGATGTATGCGTAGCCTGATCAACCTAATCAGAGTTTGTCTCTCTTTGTAACAGTATTACTTCTAACTACTATTTGTAACTCTACACATAATTCTTGGACTCTCACACCTTCCCCTCCGTTGTCTGCAGGTGATCTACCGGACCTACATCCGATTGAGCGGGGACAAGAATTCCATCATGATCCGTATCGAGACTCGGAAGGCCATCTCCGATTGTATCAGTCGTAAGCAGGGTCTCGATCAGCGCATTTTCAACGCGGCCCAACACGAAGTGGAGCACGCCCTACGGCACACCCTCTATCCGGCTTTCCTCAAATCGGACGTCTACGTCGACTATGTGCAGCAGTGCACCAGCGGATGCCAGGAAGAGTCCCAGTATGTCCAATATCATCCTCCGGTGAGTAGGCTTCTGCTTGATCGCTGTTTTTTTATTTGGTCGTAGTAGTAATTTAGGCGTTTCGTGTGATAGCAATCACGTGCCAATCCTTACTATCTCGTTCGTGGTCATCCGTTTACTATGGCTTGCTACCTTTTTGTCTCATCTTTCTAAAGTGAGGGGACAGGTCCTTTGAAAACGCCACAATTTTTGTTCATGGAGCTGTTGAGGTTGACCTGAACAATACGAAGGTGTCTGTAATTACAGCTGCCTAAAGATTGATTGATAGCCAGAATGGTGCAGACTCTGTCGCTAGTCTCCGGATGATGACATATAGTTTTCCCATAGCCCGACCCCACTATTCCGCCTTCCGCCTGTATCGAATGCCGGGGTTGTCTTGAATCTGTAGGTCATTTGAGGACTTACCTCCGAAAAGAGGACTGCTAATTCCGTCCGGGCAAATATTTGAAATGAATGTGCTGATATATATTGGGAAAATGCTAGACTGGATGGTGAATTGACCTAATACCTCGGTGGGATGTAAGAGTAGGCCTGCGTGAAACCTAGGCTAATTCCTGGCGACTAGGTCACGGAGATGTGTGTAGGCCCATTAGTGCTCTCTTCACCTCTTTTTGATCGAGTTGCCCAGTTAACTTGTGCCTGTGCCCTGTCTCCTTCTTTGCAGCCCCCCACAGAGGAACGCAGATCTCTAGTTGCGGCAGCGGAGACACTTGCAACGACGCAGAACCCGACCAACACAACCGCCACCACGACGATGACCTTATGGTCTCAGTCGGGCGGCGGTGGCCTGCCCACGTTGGAGGAGGACCGAGAGTTGAACACGCACGAGTTGCATCAGTCCGGACGACAACCGGGTAAGGGGTCTGTGTCCAGTTCGTCGTCGGCTGGAAGTAAAGGCCCGGCCCCTCTGACGACGGAGAACTTGCTTGTAACCAGGTTCTACCGTGCTGAACTCTCCTATCGAAGGCCGGAAGCTTTGGCTGGGTGAGTGCTTAAACTGCGACTGCTTGTATTCACCCATTTTCACCAATTTATGTTCCACACGTCCGTCCTTTTTAGGGTCTATCTCCACCCGGAGGCTTTGAAAGTTCCCAATCCCTACCACATATCCTACGCACCCGTCTCCGCCCAAGATTCTGAACTGCAGAGCCTCTCCAGCGATGCCTTGACGGACGAGACAAAATCCCTTACGGATAGTAGCTTGTAAGTGTCAAAACGCATTTGTACTGATTTTGTGCTGCTTTTATGTTCCAATGTTTTTGTTGACTTTCAAATTTCCTTTCCTAACTCACCATTTTATATTCCTCGCACTTGTCTCCACTGTTTGATCATCACCAATGGGTCTTCAGGCATACCTGTCGGAGAATAAACGCACTGATTCTTCATCGGAACTTACGGTGTCACCAGGTCCTTAATATAAACTGACTTTTGAAGGAAGAGGGGATTATATGTTTAGCGAAGCATTGTTTGAGTACAGTTATACTAACTGGTTTATAGAACTTGGCAATCCAGGTGGAGAAGGGTTTTCTTGGCGTTGTAATCGTTGTTGTGGCCTGTGTTGTTGTAGAGAGTATTTGTGAGACTTGCCGACAACACTTGTACCTCGCTTTTCTCCTTTATATTTAAAAGGAATTTCTTTTATCTCTGTTTGTGTGATAATGCGATATAAGATTGCATTAGCGAGTTTCATGTCCCCTCCAAAAGCCTTTGACTAGACACCGCCGTGTGTACTGTTCGGGCGGGGTGTCTTATTTAATGTCTTCGTCTCTCGTTCTGTTTCCTCCTGTCAAGGTGTAGGTTGTTTTGGCATAGCCCGAAACCTCATTTTCTTCTCTCCTCTTCTCCACTCTCGACTCTCCAAAAGTGGGAATAGAGAGGGACTGCTTTGATCTTTCCGTTAATATACCTATCTTGGATTGTCAGTCGTTTTCTATACGAGGGCAGTGATCGTGTTTTATTCTGCTGTTGAATTAGATTAATTTTCGACTACATAGTTCAGTGTTTGAGATGATCATCATGAGTGAACACTTTGACATAATATGTAGCTAGTAGAATTTTAGACTTGTTTACAGTATAGTCTGTACCCCAAAGGAATTATCGTCTGTCGTCGGCCATTCGCAGCACCCAACGTGAAGGGTCCAGATCGTGCTGCAATTGTAATGTTGGTGAACTTCCTAGAGCTATAGCTGATCTAGTGATAGGAAAGGATAATGCGGTTACATTTTGGTAAAACCACAGAGTTCTTACCCAGAATCGGTTATGTGGCAACGGGCACGACATGACCCTGTCTCTGTCCGACAAGGAACACCGCTGGCGATGCAGGAGAAAAATATTTGGAAAATGGGAGGAAAAGGAATAAGAGCCAAATATTTAAATATAAATCACATTATTTTATAGGCACTTATATTTTTACTGTGTTTAATCAAATTTATCTAATTCAAAAAATGGGTTTTTGTAATACAGTATATTTCGAAAATGAATATCATTCGTCTCTGTTGAAATAAGACTAAAACTAAATTATACAGGCCAGTTATAGCCTTTTTCTACGTTTTTTCGCATTTGGTGCAATATGCTTGTTCGACCTTAAACTGTAAAAGGGCTGCTAAAGCAACCTGATCAGTCACCAATAGAGAGACGAACAGGCAGACCAGCTAGCGAATGGAGGCCAGCACCATGGAGCAAGATCGCATAAGGCTGGACCTTCACACGGCCAAAGGTCATCTCAAACTGGAAGTACGCAAAGCGGTACGTACCTCAAATTGAAAAGGGACAAAAACCAGGAAAAATGATGGATAGGAAGAGAGCGATCATAGCCTGCTGCTCAAGGCTTACAGGCACAGGTTTGGGCTTGAAGACTCTCCCACTTGCATGGTCTGCGATGAAAAGCCGGGCAGGAAGAGACCAGTTTTTCTCGTGCCCCGGTAACGCTCAGTTATACATCCGGGAGAGCGGCTAATCGGTGCAGGGAAAGCAGGTGATGAAAATCTAACTACAGTGGGCGTGGTATGGTACAGCTCAATTATCTAAAAAAACTGCCAGTCTAATGAATTTTTTTGATTCTGAAATAGCAAAGCACTTTTCGTGTGGCCGACGGGAACAGATACATTATGCATAACGACGCTCGTATTCCACCTTATTTATAAGGGGGTGTAGTCAATAAATTACTTGTTCGTTTCACACGATGGACACTCCAACGAATTGCATTCTCTTCAGAGATTCCAGAACCCTCTTAGACGGAAAATAAATATACGATATAATTTTGGAATCATTTAGTCCCTAGCGCTATAATCGATTTTATTGATTTTTAACGTCACAAGAAAACTGCCTATTTTAAGAAGAAACTCGTGCCGCTGGGCAAGGTCTACAGTTTTGAAATACCAGAAAAATAAACACTGACTGATTGCTTACGTATTTTACAAAATGTAAATATTGTCTTAACCTACAGTACTTTTTTTTCAAAATGAGCCGTACCAACACTACAATAGAGGCACAGGTTAGGAACGTTGAAGCGCCAGATTGTTTGTAGAGATCCCCACGTTCAGTTTATGCAGTAATTATGTAGTCGAAAAACTTGTTGTGTTTCTTCCTCACTCCAATGACGACCGATTTTATTATCTACGCATCCGATACGGTGCTTCACGATGAATCCTATAAGGGATGGATTGAATCGCGCATTATTTCTCCAGATGATCACCGAATCCCGTGAGCGCGGACATCCTTTGATCTCACCGACAAATACGCGCATTTCCTTCGCTGAATGTGGTCGTTTTTCCGAGGAGTTTGACTTGCTGATTGACCTACACGCGTTCTAATTCTCCCAAGGGAGGGGGACGTCCGTTCTGAACTGAGAATATCTGCGAAATTTCACCGTCCCACTTGTGTGTGGACGCGATCATGCGACCTTGCGGAAACTTTTATTGTCTTGAATTAGAAATATTCCGGTTGATTGTGACAATAAAGCCGGCCGGCCAACTCTCGAATGCGGTAGAGATGAATTGTCTTCACGCGATTTTTCTCTTCATTATTTTTTTATATCCACTCACGCATTCACGCGGCTCCAAAATGTAGTAAACTTTGTACTGATTCGAGCTGGCAGCATGATTGATGCAAACAGTCTTTTTCTGGAGATAGTTTTTCTTCAGACACTGAAGAAGTATACGTAGTGATGCTAACGACTGAAAACTGTTTACATGACGGGGTTTGGTCTCTACCTAATAAACACTGAACGATCAGTCAACAGCTCAAATTTTTAGCGCTCTCCTTAATTGCTTTCTGTTTCATATTTACTTCCTTAACCGCGCTGTTTTTCTCTCGTTTGCCCTCCTACGTCTATATGGCGCTTCCCTAAAGATCTGTAGCACCTCCCTCCCTTGATTGGCCACCTGCTTCGGCACGCGGTGGAGTGCCCTAGATTTTTACCATCACCACCACGCATCACTACATGTTCAGTGTAATTGATGCTCCTGGCGGTACTCGATTTTTATGGAATAATTCATTTTTTCTTACCGTACATTCCAGAAAATGGTTGATGCCTCCTTTTCCGCGGCACACGTTCCTGATCTTCTTTGGGTTCTTTGGTCGTGGGCAGAAAGTAGCGCTTATGGTGCAGTGTTCAGGATGGAGGGTCACGTTCCTACTTTGACTGTCAGTCCTCTCTCTTCCCTCCTTTCCTTTCCTTCCAATCTTTACGCTAGGATGTGGGTGTGCGTGTGCGGTTTGGTTTGACAAGTTTCCTTGTGCCACTGGGGAACTTTACTTTGAAGCCTCCGCTCTCCGAAACAACTGCAGCCACTCTGAAAACAAAGGGAAGCGCTCGCCGTCTTTGATGTAACCCTTTTACTGTTGTCTCTTCATGCAAAGGGAGGCTGGGAAGGGGGAAGCGAATAGCGAGGAAATCAGGAAGGCGCGTTTGTCTTACCGGTGCTTTTTTCTCCTTGTCGGAGGTGTGCCCGAATAATTCAAGGATTCTTAAGACGGGAATTTCAGCTCTGCAAGTGTTTCTATTGTTTGACTCCTGGAACTAATGCCGTGAATTCTGTGTACTGTAGAGCGGAATGTTAGAAAATTGTGTCAAATGAAAAAGATTACCTTGGACGAAGTCCTGCTCAGTATATATTTTAATTGCATACACTGCGTATTTGCAGTTTTCCGCCGGCTTTCTGGCTAGTCTAATAGTTATATTTATTCCGTATACAATTGTGAAAGAGCATTGTTTTAAAAAAGCGTTTATCGTTGTCGGCGCGGGGCGGGGGGAGAGTTACGAGAAAGAAATAGTTGTGAATATATTTTTATAATCTCTATACTCCTTGCATTATTCTCTCAAACATGTGACATATCTCTGACTCAGGGAGAATTATTACACGTGCACGTGAAGGAAGATGCGCACTGCTTCTAAAATTTCGGTTTTGATTTTACTGTGTTGTATATCCTCTTTTTATTGAAATCAGCTGATCTATACAAAGACTATGCGCTCGTGTTTGTGTGTATGTGAGCTCTTGCTCGACTTCCGCAGTGAGTGGGCCTGCTAGAAGGGAGGGGAGTTGGATGGTCTTTTGACTGAGGCGGGGAGGGGAGGGGAGAGTGCACAGCGGTGAGAACAAGTGTTCGGGAATGCTGGGACAACAAAGCACCCTGACGATTGAGAGGTTATCGTATTATCTTTTCCTTGTCTGAGTCATCCTTTTACTTAGCTCGAATTCTCGTTTTTTGTTCTTTATCCTGTGATCAGAGACTCTCGAGAAGAATACACAATCAATCATATTTGCTAGTCTTATATTTCAGAAATGGTTACTTTCTAAAGATGCGTTTTAAGCTCGGTTCACAATGCTTTGTAAACACAGGCGTGTGCAACCTAAATAACAGACGTGTGCCTGTATTTACAAGTGTGTGAATTTGATTCTAAAAATAGCACCCAGATGCACGCCTGTGTAAAAAGGAGAGTTAAAGTTTACCCAACTTGCTCTGTGTAGACATGGTGCTTCTTTGCTTTGATTGGTCGCCGTCGCTAGAGTCCTCATTGATTTCTGGCTGGAGAAGCCACTGCAACCATAGAGATTTAAAAGGATTCTCTTTGAAATGATTTTATAAATCAATAATAGCGATAGGGATTTCATTGTAGATCGTTTATTGGAACGTTTCGCTTCAAACATAAAAGCATTGGTCAGATAAAGTTTTTGTAAGCAAAATGTGATACAATTCAGTTGATGATAAATAGCGCAAATAAAATTCGTACATTTCAGGTAAAATAAAATCAATTCATCAAAAACAAATCAGATTAAGAGAAAAGTTTAGCTTTAATAGAGTCTGACTGAGTATTAAGAGATGGCTGTAACTCGCGTATGTAGATCATTTAAAAATCAGTAAGTCTATCTTAGAAGTGTAAGTTTTTAGTTTTTTATAGCAAGAAATGTCAGTGGTGTTTTCTCCGTGATCTTGTTTGTGTTCGCCAATAGCACTATTTGTATTCGGAATTACGTTGGAATAAATGTTTTTTAGTATAGCCAACATAATCAGCATCGCACTGATCACATTTAAAATAGTAAACAACACCAAAGTTATTTACAAGCGCTGGCTTTCTTTCTGTTTGTTAAGATTAGAACTAATTTTCTTAAAATAAAAATCGGTTGTGTCTTCTTTTTGACATGGAGACTATTGTAAGTGCGTGTAAGTGACTGCGGACATACTTCGAAGATTTAGAATCCTCGTAAGGGAGAGGAATGCGCACGTTATCTGTATTACTGTTTAGGACTGTTTCTATGTTCGTAAAATTTAAACCATCGAGATATAATACGAGTACTATAGAGGGTTAGCCCCGGGGCCTCTCCACCGCCCCGGATGTTTCCTTTGTCCATTCCTCCTGGGAATCGCTGGTCACTTAGACTACAGCCGCACATATCGGGTCCGACCATCTCCCGATTGTGTTGGACATTGCTGGCCTGTCAACCACCAAGACTCCAAGGCGGCCGGCCCGCTTTTCTTACAAGACGATGCAAGGCCGACCTCTGGAAGGATTTCATTGGAGGCCACACCAAAGACATCTCCTCCGGTGAACTCTGGGCGGTGATCAGGGCGATCGACGGCCGTACACC
>JAUYWV010149356.1:0-10173 GCA_032274565.1 Nematoplana nigrocapitula
ATGAGCTTAAACTTCGGAAAGCTCGTGGTGAACATGTGGTAATCCGATATGGGAAAATAGTCCAGTCGAAAAAGGCATGGCTATGATCCTATCCTTTGATTTTGTGCTCCAATACTCGTTCTCTGTTTCTAAAATTTGTCATTATTCGTTCTACTATTATTGAAAAGCGTTTTGATTGTTTCGCTGCTACTGAGTCCTGACTGAAAGACCATCACTCCAATGATCTTATTAGTACATGTGGATATTTCACTTTCCGTCACGACCGTGTATTTCGTCGACATCAGTCTTCTGCTTCAGTCTCTATGACTAACGTTAAAGAAGTTCAAACATTAGACCTACTCGGGGTTACCTTCCATGCATTTGGCTCATGGTCTGCCCATTTCGAAACTGTCACTTCTCGTGCTTCTCGTCGACTTTTCCCTCTGCGTCTTCTCCCTGCTTATTTGGACAATATTCAATTAAAACTATCTTATTTCGCGCTCGTTCGGTCAATTTTGGAGTATTGTAACCCCTTGTTTGTTGGTATAAGTCGCACCGACCCGGCTAGACTAAATCGCGTCCAATCAGGCTTCCATACATTGTTATGCGGCCATAGATATGGATTTGTTTATCCCTTTAGAGGGAAAGTAAGCCTATTTATATACTGTATGTGCTGAACAGCGATTTATGCATCTCGCCATGTTTCCTGCACCAACGTATAGGACGATTTCGTGGAAAACGTGGACGTGGAAAGCCAAGAAAAGGGATGCTAACTAAATTAAATACAGATTCACATAAAAATCTAAAAGACTCGTTTAATTAGTGCAATTATCCGAATGGTGCCAAATTTCCGATTGGTACACCCTTTAGATAGGTTAGTGCAATTTTCATAATGGTGCCAAATTTCCGACTGGTAGGCCTACACACTTTTAGAATCGATTGGTGCAATTTTCCGGTAAACTTGTTCAAAAAGTATTTAGGGGGCGCTCGACCCCTTATCCTTCGGTTATTATGTATAGTTCCGGCGCCCTGAGTATATATAGGACCTCCCGTTTCTAACTGAAAAGCTGATCAACTTATAATTTTTTGAATGGATCGAACCTAACGTTTTTTGCATGCTTTATGAGAGCCAGGTCACCTAACCGAAAATACCCAAGCAAGGACGAAAATAGTTAGAAAGGATAGCCGGTATAGCGACATTCCTGCTTTTTTTCAATCGACAATAAAAAATATGCAGGATTGCTATATACTTCAATGTCTCATATTAGCTGAAATACTTACATGTAAAACTCAGCACCGTTCTGATCAGCATGGTCGTTTATCTGATTATCTTATTTTTTCGTCTTTCTAATCTGTTATAGCCACTTTGCTTTGTTGAACACTACCTCGTCGTTTTTCTTTCTGCATACATTTAACCTCATTTTACTCAATTAAGTCGCATGCGCCTGATTTGAAGGTACATGACATTGTACTCACGTTGTTTGGAAGCAATCTACAGTATACGCTATTGGTTAGGATTAAACTGGTCAGACTAGTTGATATGACACAATTGTTTTCTTCAGTTGTTCTAGGATAGTTGGGGATTGAAAATGACCTAATCTACATGCCGATACAGTGGATTATTTTGTTTTTCAGAATCAAATTAAACTCTCTTTGAACTCAAGAAACGTCATTTGTTTGCCAATCGATAAAACTTGTGCGGCTCCACCCAAATATTTGTAGACAGAATGAATTACAAATGACCGTATAGTGAATAATTGAAGGCATCACAGTAAGACATTATATTATGCTTGGAACACCCCCGGTGTTTTTTACTTCCTGCACATTATTTAGAGCTGTAAGACAGTCGCAAACTATTTTTTCGATTAATACTACTAGTAGACTAGATCCGTAGAACTAGCCTAGAGTCCAGAGGTAGTACTGTAGTAATTGCAGATTAATTATTATTATTAATATTAACCATATTCATAACATATAAGTCCATTTTAGGTGTCAACATTTATGTTTTGATTTCCAAGTGTACAACTCCCTATGCTTTGTTTATGGTGTCTATTAAACTAAGTTAATATTGCTATGCCTTAATACTTATGGCTATGCCTATTACTAAATACTAATAGTAATACTGTATTAGGATTTTAAAATATAATTCTACCATTAACTAAATAGGACTACCCATGAAATAGTAAATACTTTCAGCTCATGATTCCTATGGCTATGGATATGCCCATGGACATGGTCCTAAAAATGAAATGATCTGATTTATCCTGATTTTAAAAATAAGATTAATTGCCCTGAATTGTCTTGAATATTAGAATAGTATCCTAAATTTTTACATCACCATTACTTAGTCTTAGGTCCACAATTTTATATTATAATTTTTAAAATAAGTTATATTTGTGAAATTCTAAAACCTTTATTGACAAAGTTTCAGAAGCAATATGCCTTGCCTATTTTCTTATAATTATATGATAAGCTGCTATTATATATATTGCGGATAGTTGGAGTATATCAGACGGTTAGAGTGTATCAGATGGTATGTGGAACGGTACACTTACCCGTTACTGTCTAGCCGGTTTGATGCAAATTAAGAAACTTACTTCAATCATCCGGCCATTTTGATACAAATTAAGAAACTTATTTCAACCTTCTAGCATGTATAGTACAGATTACAAAACTTATTTAAACAATCCAGCCAGTATGAGTATTACCCAATTTAAAACATTGTAATTATTGTATCTCAACAATTTAAGTACTCCTACAATTCTGTAGTTGAAAGTGATAGATACTAGACGATAATCTCTCTATATACTTGTCATTATTTATCTATTTATTTGATCCAATAAAGCTTTTTCGCCTAGATATCAGGTAGGACTAGGACAGCATGGTTGGTCCTCTCTGTCCAACTTTTTCTAAAGCTTGGCAGCTAACATGACAACTATTAAGAGTGTTGACAATTGGTTCATAGTATCTATTTAAAGGAATGTCTAAATACTTCACCATTTTTTGTAATTCAAAGGGAAGTATGACAAAACATCACCACGTTAAAACGTCACCGCGACAAAATGGCACCATTATATAAAGTTACTATATAAACTTAAAGCATAGTTATAATAGATATAATATATATTGATAATATAGAATACTTTAAAAATAAGAGTAATTTACTTCGTATAACAAAGATGTTAATAATAAGACATTTTAAAAAATACAAAATTTCATAGGATAAATCATAAAACAAAGTTTAAATATTTTTAAAACAGTGCATGCATACAACTTCTACTATAGTTTAGAATTTGTATATCTATAATGTATATATTATTTAATTTCCTAACTGTTAATATACTTCCACTGATGTAGAATAGATTATCCATTGACAACTCAATTACTACACAGCAGGCATATGGCTAAACGCAGCTGCAACCTACATATACATGCCCATTATGCAATTCCTGCATACTATACCACCCTATAGTATCTTATCTCGCCAAATAGATTAGCCTATACCAACCCATCAATGCACACACCTACCGTATACCCAACTGACCCACCTACTATCCAATCAACCAAAAACCTTGTCCGTTGAATGAACTATTACATACCTTTTTCTCAAAACACATCTTCTGCCACCTCGTCCATTAGCAAAATTTTTCTAGTAATTGTTTAGTAAACTCATTAAACATTATAAAATAGAAAACTATGATGGTTTCTCATACTTAACTATATTATAATTAAATGAACAGAAAAGTTTATGGTTTATAAGGTATGATGTCATGAAAGAGAAAAAGAAACAAAATCTTATATATATTTGTCAAGTTGTCTATGTGCATGTTCCAGGTAGCTGGCCAGATCGTTGGTGCCAGCAACCTAAAACTTTGCATGGATGACCCCTTAACCCTGCGGGTAACATAGGAAGGGGGGTGAGGTCAACCTCCGAGGTTGGGGTTGAGGTCAAGAAGACTAAGCACAGTGTGAAATGGCAGTTTTGGGCAGAAGGTGGCCGGACCATTGGTGCCAGTGGCCCAAAACTTTGCATGAGTGACCCCCACAACCCTGTGGGTAACATAGGGGGGGGAGGCAAGGTTGAAGTTGAGGTAAAGGGGTTGGGGTCGAGATCAAGGAGGCTAAAAATGGTGTGTAATGGTGGACAGGACTTAGGCAGGATTAGGGTTAGGGTTAGGCATATACCATATTCTATTGCCTAGCAACGCGGGTACCCTCTGCTAGTATTATAAAAAAATGAACCGGTATCAATCAGAAAGGTGGTGTGAAAGAACAACTTGGGAAATGCATGATACATAATCTACAGTACCATTACAAGGGTGGATTTAGGGGTCTCTTGATGGCATCGGATGAGAGATCCCTACACCAAAAGGTCCCTCACCACCCTCTTATAAATTTTTTGTTGAAGCGGCGGTGCTACACGGGGCTTCGACATGACTTGCATCCACCGCCGACTCAAATTGCAACCTGGTAGAGGTTCCCCACTGTGCTGCCACACGCTTTATCTTCAGATGCCCCCAGTTGACCCCAAATCCTGCCCTATTGAAGGAAGCAGGGCTGGTCCCTCTCATTTCGGGCCGGACGACTCCATGATGGATGCCTCAAGGATTGATATCCACCCATCCCTGCTCTCCCCCACCACCAAAGAAGACCAACCCCCAAGCTGTGGCCCTTGAGACCATCGAGGAACTCTACCAGCCGACATCCACATATAGCGGATGGCTTGGCCATAGGGGCCATCTCCCATGGCAGGGTGGGTATAGTCACCTTCAAAGGGACCCGTTCCGCCACCTCCAGCGCACCGGCAGGCCGCCTCACCTCCTTCTGGAAAACAAATTCACAGGGTGGCCCACGAATGAGCTTGTATTGGGAACTATAAATGGAGACAATTAACACATAATTGCTGTTGAGCAATTAAGTCTACACCAGCGCCCACCCGATTAAATCCACAACTGAACATTAAGCCAACTAATATCCAGTGGTGGATTTAAGCCAGGAGGTAACATGCCTGCATTCACAGACCAGAGGCAGGACTCGCCTAGATTAAGACACTTAAATAAACAGATAAAATCTGAAATGATTTTGTTAAGAAGGAATTTGTCACCTAAGATCTAATTATATTAATACCAGATGTATTGAAATATTCGTTAAACACCTCCACGGCAGGAGGTCTGAGTGGTCTCAAAGTTTTGACTGGACTAGTGTCACCCTACTGGGAAAATACTAAATTTTTTCTATGTCCAGAAAATACTAAACTTTTGGTAATCGAAACTGCAATCAGGTTTCGGTTTGTTAACTTTAAACTCTAACTTTTTCACAGATTCCACTGGTCTAGGGTCACCCTATCAACACAAAGTTTCGACTGGTCTAGTGTCACCCTACTGGTCTAGCCTTAACCTATGAATACAATCACAGTTTTGACAAAAAGCACAACTCTGATAAAAAACTGCATGCACCAGAGTGTACAATTTTGATCAAATCCTGTCGATTTTGTCAACTTTTTATCAATGTTTTTTTCTATGTCCAACCTAAATAAAACTCTAGTCTTAGTGAAATGTAAAGGTGGGGGAGGGGGTGGTGGTCTAGTATCACCCTAACACAACCGCCCTCAAACAAGTGATCCAGAGAGGACTAAACCTATACTACTCACGATCAACAGGCTTTTAAAGGTGACATGTTAAAATCACTAAAACTCAAGGATGAAAGATCGAAAAGCTGGAGATCAAAGTTATGCAGCTAGAAAAAAGGCTCGAGGCCATTTCTTCCAACAACAAAGAAAAAGAGAAGGCCAACGAAGTAGATGTTTTAAAATGACCTAAAGATTTGAACGAAATACATCTCTCTAAACAACAACTGACCACCAGCTTCAACAGTAAACTTCCCTTCGATGCACAAATAGAAAGGGCAGCCAACAGGCTTAAGTCCACCTCACAATATGACTTTTTGTGGAGAAGAAGGCTAACAGTAGGTGGTTGTAGGTGAGTTGATTGATGATGGGTCTGTAGGTTGATTGGACTGGCGAGGTGAGACCTTATCGGATGTTTTAAGTTATAGGATGGAGGTATATAGCGGGTGTGGTCAGCCGTAAAACCGCTCAAAGAGGACCGCTGGATATGATTGTTGGGCTAATACCTCTTCTGAGTCAGACATCTTGATTAATGCTAGGTTCACCAGTGTACATTTAAATTAGTTGATTTTTTACAATTAGAATTTTTCAATAATCTATTTTACATCAAGGGGAGTTGACAACAGTAAAAAACAAATAATATAGATATTCCATAATATTCTGTGCTATGTGCTGTTTTCAAATTATTTAATCATTGTTTTATTATTTAATGTGTGAATATTGCGATTTTTTAACATATAATTGTTCTTATCTTAGTTGCACAAAGTAAACTAATCTTGCTTTTAAAGTATTCTGAATTTTCAACCCTTTTATACTTGTTACAACTATACGCTTTAAGTTTTATATAGTGGTGAGGTTTTGTCATGGTGACATTATGTCGCAGTGACGTTTTGTCATACAACCATTCAAAGAAGTGGCGTAATACAAATTTGAGTGTGTCAGGATAGTCTACAAAATTTTATGCACAGAGCTAATTGGATTTGCTTGATCTAAATTTTGTGCAAACAAAAACAAAATTCTAATCATATAATTTTTCAAAAGTTAAATCCTATTCATTAAAGGGGAAATCGTGCTAAGATGCAAACCAATTCAACGGCCGCATGGATGCAAAATATGATCAGAATTATGTCAGTTTTCATCATAAATTTAAATAGGTTATCATTTGCGTTCCGGTAAAAGTTTTGAATATATAAAATAGTTGCAATATTTGATGGAAATATTAAAAATATAGAAAACTTCAAAAGTTATTTCAATTTCTCTTTGTTTTGTTATATCCACGAGACCTTTCTAGTTGTAGCTCCAACTTCTATTGGTTTAATAATCAGCCAATAGGAATCAGTTTCTGAATGGTTGTCATAATCTATGATTTAGTAGGATCTGTATCAAACAATGGTACGCATACAGGCTGGACAGTTGAAGTAAGTTATGAAATATGTATCAAACTGGCAAGATGGTACGCATACGGGCCTAACAATTTCAGATGGTTTTAACTTGCACAAACCGGCCAGACGGTACACGTATGGCCAATGGTACATGTACGGCCAATGGTACACGTATGGCCAATGGTACACGTAGAGTCTGATATACTCCAACTGTCCATAATATATATACTGTAAAATTCTCATTTCAGGCTTTGCTTTCATGTAATAGGCAATCCTAAAAGATGCCAAAATTGCTACCAAACTATGCAACATAGATTTAAATAACAATAAAATATGATATTGGTTGAATTTAAAGCAAAGGCTAAATGGACAGAAATAGTTAAAACTGATTTTTTTTAAATATCTGTCCATATTGATTACAATATGCAATAAATTAAAAAAGTTATCCACTTAAATTTTTTAACAAATGCAGTATTGAATAACATTTAAGTAAATACTAAATATATTACTAATCGAAATTTGTTAACAAAAAACATTTAATAACACCAGAATTGTCAAAAATAGTCTAAACAAAGTTTAATATTAAATAATATTTCATTAAATGCATTAAAAGTATAAATTATTTTAATAAAATATATATAGAAAACACTAAAATTAATAAAAGTGTTTTAAAATTTTAAATGTTTAATAATATTACATTATTTTTTGTAATTTGGCTTTTTCCATATAATTTCTTATCTTGAATTATATTTGTAACCATCCTTAAATATTGGAAATATTATTCATTAACAAGAAATTAAAAGTAATATACTGTTTAGGCAATATAGATAGATACAATTTTAATATATTTCTATCATAGTCATAGAACTAGAACTAAAAGATAAAACGCTAAAATGATAAATTATATATTTTTATGAAATATACATCAAATATTTTCTTTTCTGCATGTCCACTCTTCCTAATTATTACTTCATAAAGAAGAATAAATATAAGCTATTTACAATATATTTGATGATTTGATGAACCACACTACTATATAAAGATGCCCAATACATTAAAACAAAGCTTAAAACATTATATTATGCACCTATTTTATAAAATAATATAATATTGCTTTTTTTCTGATATAATTGACTTAAGAAAATAATATTTAGAGCTTCATAAAACTTGATATAAACAATGAAAAAATCCTAAAAATAAATTATTCACATTTTTAGTCTAAATGCTAAAATTTTCATTCTATTTTAACTTTAAAATAAGTGTTTATATAATACTTTTTAACTTTAAATAAAACATTTTTATCTTATTATCCAAAATTTATATCATTTAAATCAATTAAGTAAATCCAAGTTTTACTTCATAAAATTGAATGCATTATTTATAATAGATATAAAGTAGTTTTCATTATTACCATTCATACAAGTCATTTCCATTTTGTTTATTATTTTATTAATTCACTAAATAAGCTAAATAATGACTCATGTAGCCACCTTTCTTTCTCTCTCTCTCTTTCTCTTTCTCTCTCTCTCTCTTTTCTCTTTCTCTTTCTCTCTTTCTCTCTCTTTCTCTCTCTCTTTCTCTTTCTCTCTCTCTCTCTCTCTCCCTCTCTCTCTCTCTCTTTCTCATTTTCTCTATCTCTCTCTCCTCTCTCTCTCTCTTTCTCTCTCTCTCTCTCTCTCTCTCTTACTCTAAGAGTGCAAGGCGCTGATGGCTCCCCTTGATTTGGAATAACAACAACCATAACCAAATTATATAAGATTCTTACTTACTTAGTCGGGATTAACCCTATCTAAAAGGAATTTTGTCACTGCATCATGTTACTTTTGGTTGCTGGTAGGACTAGTGGTAGCAACTCCTACTAAAATGGAAGGTTACCTTCTGCGCATGTTTTCATCCAGACATCATCTTTTTTTGCTGACTGTTAGATCAGAAAGAAAAACTCCATCACCCTCTAATAGGTCTGTTATTAGTCAGACTACAGGTTTTTGGGAGCCAGTTTTTTATCACCGATGACCCGACCATGAAATAGTACTAGCACGGATATTGGTTTTATCAAGTGGGGAGGAGTCAAAATTAGCATTTAACTTGAAGCGTCAAAATAAGCTGTTCATTTTCCTCATGATTCCCCCTTCCAGGTGTCTCCAGCAACCCCATTTCCAGCCACTCGATGGTATGGTTCACTTGAGCGAAAACCTGCCTGGCGCCACTTCCATGTTTAGGCGAGGCGCCAAGGCTGTCAACCCGCGAGCAGAGCCAGACTCGCC
Organism: Nematoplana nigrocapitula; assembly: GCA_032274565.1. Taxonomy (NCBI): domain Eukaryota; kingdom Metazoa; phylum Platyhelminthes; order Proseriata; family Nematoplanidae; genus Nematoplana; species Nematoplana nigrocapitula. The sequence goes on from JAUYWV010149356.1 coordinate 9,252, forward strand.
GCCCTCCTCCGTCCGGCCCCAGAAGCGCAGCGGCGGACTCTTCCGGGGCCTTCGGAACAAGTTCAGCTCCACCCAGAACCTCTCCACGATCGGCCTCAACACCAGCTCCAGCGGGGTCGGCCTCACCGGAGTTCTCCCCAGTCATCCCATACCGATGTGAGTCTCCAATCGATCCATCTCAGGCTTCCTTTCACAATCACACCTCTCCCTCCACTGTAACCAAGTTCAACTCTTCCATTGATCATACTTCCACAATTTTCTTTTCTTCACCATCATCTAACACACCTTTCTCTTTTGGAAGTCCTATGGTATTACTCTAATCTGCCAGCTCACTCTCAGCACTCTTCTCCGAATCCCAGGGTGCCAGCTCGTCTGGAATTTTTGGAATTTTACATTTTTTCTGGAATTTTGTTAATAGTATGTTAATGTATTTTAATAGTATGTATGATAGGAGAGTTCCATGTATATTTTGACAATTACTTACAACCAAGCGACTCTGGCATGCTGAGCTATGATCAGGTAGATTAATTTAATTTTTATCTTGTTTTTGTAAATGAATTAGACACTGTTTTCACACAAAAATTCTGTGGTCACCGATGGTTAGAGAATCGCCAGGTTTCACAGAGAATGATCGAGATTTGGCCAGAGGTGTGCAAATATATCACAGCTGTTCCAAAAAGTGACACCTTCAAAGCTCACACGAAGAACAGCGACGCCTTTCATGTTCTTGAAACAATGCCTGGCTATGGATCCACTCATATTGGCTAAATTACACTTTTTTCTGTCAATAGCAAATCAATTTGAATCTTTCTTGACTCACTTCCAATCCGATATGCCAATTCTACCGTTTATGAATGAGGCAGTTTGCCAACTTCTTGAAAAGGGTTGCCAAACCTGAAATCAGTGAAGACAACTCTCGGCA
>JAUYWV010149367.1:0-18790 GCA_032274565.1 Nematoplana nigrocapitula
TGTGTATAAATTGAACTGAGTTGGGGAGATGTTGCACCCCTGTCTGGTTCCCTGAGCAATGCTGAACCATTCCATTAATTGTCCATTCCACTTTACAGCTGCTTCTTGTTTGTGATATAGACTTTGAATTAAGGCCACAAGGTGCATTGGAACACCCATACTTTTTAATACATCAAACATCTTCTTTTGGTTTGGTTCACAGTGTCAAAAGCTTTTGAGTAATCAATAAAGACAAGATATAATTGTTTGTCCTTTAGAGCGACTGCTTTTTCAATCAGTAGTTGTTACGTGACTTGCATGTCTCTTGCCCCTCATCCATTGCGGAAGACTTCCTGTTCATCTGGCAACTCTCTCTCTCTCAGAGAACTGTTTTAGGCGCCTTAAGATTATGATTAATAAAACTTTACTTGCATGACTTAGCAAACAGATTGTCCTGTAGTTCTTCAGATCTTGTATATCACTTGTCTTAGGTATAAAAATGTCCTTCGTCCATTCTTCGAGTCAAGTCTTTCTGTTTCCAAATAACATTGCATGAGTTTGTGCAATACTTTTACCACTGTCTCTCCACTTTGTTTCCAAAGTTCTCCTGGTATTTTATCCCATCCTGGTGACTTCTCGTTGCGCAGCTCCCTTATGCCTTCCCTCACCTTGCTAATCAGAACTCTGGGCTCCTCCTCAAATGTTGCACTTTGAAAATTGTCCTGACTTCTCTCATCTGTTGATCTCCTATAAAGCTCTTTTGATTCTTTCATTCTGGCCAGTACCACATAGTTTTATTCAATTATTAATATATATTATATGTAATTAAAATCTTAAACCAATATAAATTATAATTTTTTGTCAGAAATGTTAGAAAATTGTCTTTAGAATGGTCTTCAAAATGGTCAGGTGGTTAATCCTGTGTCCACCCCATGTTTGGATGTGTTGCATAATGCTTTTGAAAAGCATTATAAATGCTAGCAAAACTGGTATAGCAATCTAGCAAACCAAAAAGAATTATAATATATATTTTATCAATTATCTAATTTAAATCAACTTTCAATAAAGTGCTTAGAAATATAAGAAATATTCACATATATAGAGGCAGGTCCTTCTACAGAGATATAGAACTTATCTAAAAAAGCAAGGTAATTAGCAGGATAAAAATATATAACTGAAACTATACTATTTTATAATATCAATGTTTTTAGTAAAGATTCTTTTTGGAAGAATGTTCATCTTTAAATGTTTTATATTATTTTGTATGTATAAGTTTTGATTTATATTTTTTAAATGTGTCAAACAAATATGGAGACTATAATATTTATAATATAGGGCAAAAAGCTATTATTATGATTAATAATAAAAAATGATGATGTAAATATTTTCACTATATTTTGTTAAAAATAAATATTTAGATTAATATTGTTATATTTAAAATAACAAAAACAAGATTTAATTATATACATCTATGAAATATAATTTAAAAGTAAAGCAATATTTTCATCATTTTAAAATTTATAGTTTAAAATTTAAATTATTATATTTGAAATTTGTTTATATGTATTATATATTTCTATTTGTTTTAAAATGAAATTTTTATTGTATATAAGGATCTTTTTAAATTAATATAATCAATTAAAAATATATATTTTAATAATATATTAACTAATTATAAATGTAATATATTATGTTATATTTTATATTTTAAATAATCTTTTATATCATATATAGTATTATTTATTATTAAGTAAGCCACGTGATTCCTGGGTCGAATAATAATAGAATATGTCGTCTGATTGGTCAATTTGTTGACAGAGAGAGAATGTGTGAGCTAGCACGACATGATTCACTCACTCACTACATATAGGCTAGATAGCTGGCTTAAGGCTATATAGTCAGCTAAGGTGATCTATTGATTTCCTCTTACTCTATAAGCAAGATTATGTAAGTAAGACTATGGTACTGCATTAGGTTGAATGTATGCAAAACCACGCTACTGATATTTAATTTGAAAGCATTGTGCTTTATTTATAATGACATTTGTATATGTAGCTTGAGTGGGTAATTTATTATAAAAAATATAATCAATATAATTGTTTTAATAATAAATATAATTATAATATTATAAATTGGATTAATGTTATTTTATATAATATTATATTTTAAATCTTTTCATACAAATAAAATTATAATTGAATTTTAAAAATTAGGGAAATACATTAATTATTATTATAAATTTTATAAGGTGCTATTTTTAAAAAAAAATTATATTTTAATAAGAAAATTTTTTTGAATTCCAAATTTTTTTAAATATATTTATTACAGACTTCAAAATAGAAAACACAAAAAGTCATATAAAAGTTACAGAAATGGGTATATTTCACAAATATGTTGCAAGAGATTCTAAAATAGATCTTGGTCATAGCTATGATGCCACAAAAATTCCCAAAAAATAGGAATCTAAATAAGTATAATGGGTGCCATATTCTTTTTTGTTGCGTTATTTGGCATAGCACCACATCACCTCCATATTGATTTAAAAACAACAATATGTATATTAAAAATATTTTAAATGTAGGGGAATTACTGACTATAGTACCGAAAAGTGTATTTTATAATTATATATATTAATTATTAATAATAATATTATATAATTGCTTTAAGATTAAATATTTTTTATTATTTTATCAAGATAATATAAAAAACATATTTTATAAAATAGATTATTGAAACAATATTTGAATTATATACAATTTGATAAAATATATATTTAGACTAATATTCTTTGGTTTGAACACCAATAAAATTTATAGCATTGACAAGTCAATGAATGAGTCAATGACATGCACAATCTAAGAGAAAAGCGACAAAAATATATAAAAAAAAAGCATTCATTATTAAAGAATGGGCAGCATGCAAACACATTAGAGAAGCATTTTGTGAATTGGTCAAAAGACACATGACGTGTATAAACTAACATACTCACTTTCAACAATCGATTAACATCATTTTCGAGTCTCCTAAACTATAAACAATAATTTTTGGAATAATAAAATAATTAATTATTATGTTCAATAACAATGAAAATACTCACCGGCGGTCCTATCTTAGGCATTTTACTAATCAATTCCCCAGGGAGAAATTTATAAATAATTTTTGAAAAGAGCAAAATTTACATAGTAACTACTAATTCAATTAGGTTGCAAATTTAAACAAGTTTCTCCAGCGATTGACAACAAACTGGGAGTAGTTAGATAATATGAGAAGATTACTTATAATATGTTTTTTCAATTAGAATTAAGTATTGTTTAATTAAAGTTCAAAAGGAAATATAATTCTGTTTTTATAAAAAGAATATTAGACAATTAAAATATTCGATTGACTAATTCCGTCTTGTTAAAATATAGGGTTTCCAATAAAATGGTTACGCTAAAAAAACTTTTGATTCAAAATAATGTTAGACTGCTAATCTATTAGTTTATGTTTATTCAATATATATACTCTCTCTCTCTCTCTCTACGTTCTTAGGTAAATTATTTTAAATATAAAAACACTTCATAGGATATATCATGTCATATATGACACGTCTGTCAATATACTTTCACTTGAGAGATGTCCGAAGAAAATTAGTATAAAAGTAGTTATTACCTACTTTCTTTACGACTCTTTCTTTTTGTACTCCACCGCAAAACAAATATATATTTTGGTGATCTACTTAATGACAAAATATCGCTTAATTATTGCATAACATGTTAAATTATACTTTTCAAAGTAGCACAAACAACAAAGTCATTCTGCACTGCTTTAGGAAACTATTCACTCGAGAATGGGTAGCATAATATTGAAAATGAGTACTGATTTGGGAATAAAGGTAATTGGTCAGGTCTGGGCGGTGGTTGCACTAGAGCGAGGTGGTCGTTTTTTAGAGAGACCACCACTCTATTTGGACGTGCTTTTAATAATATTTTTGTTGGAGTTGCATGAAAACTGTTTGCCTAAAGATGTTGCTATATACAATACCTGAATTCGAAGAAGATTTTCAGGCTCCACAATTAATTGTATACGGTATGCGCTTGAAGATTTATCAGATGTCTGCGCTACCTACCATTAAAGAAAGGACGTCCTGTCTTTAATTTTAATGCAAATCTATTATGCTGTGCTAAAATACGTTACAATAAGTACTGAAGAACAGATACAGACGAAAGCTTTGACTTTTAGATTAAGGTCTAAAGTGTATGGCATTCATGATAGATTTTTAACACGGTGTTAAGCCGGACAAGTTGTTACTTGGTTGAGTAGTGAATGACCGATAAGAATGAAAATACCTACAAATCCTTGCACTGAATGACCCCTTACAATTGAATCACAGACAATACTGAAAATTGCATTTATACTAATTCGGTATCTGTATTAATACTTTGTGTAAAAACGTTTTTTTAGAAACCAATGGAGATCGTGTGAGTGACAAAATAAAAACCAACCTTCCATCCATGAAGAAATGACAATGTGGACCACAGTTACCAGCAGACCGGGGGCCGCCATCTTCGTTAACCTATGGGCCAGAACAGTTGAGGAAAACACCAATATGTATTCCATGCCAAAAGCCTTGAAGTCAGACGTCGTGTGTATATAACTTCACTTGTTCTATTAATCTGAACGAAAGGCCACTTGGACGAGAGGATTGTGGAGAGTCTGGACGACAGGACTGCGGTTTCAAATCATCTGCGAACCTGTGGGGTTTGCAGGACCAAATGATTTTCTATCTTTCAAAATGGCAAGTTTCTAGAAGCGTTTCAAGTTTTAAGTTCGAAGTTTCAAGAAGCGTTGTGCATCAGAGACAATAACCCTGCACTTGTTAATAATGGTGCGCTGATTTTGTAGAACGTTTATATTGCAATTAGCTTGGTTCAAGTAGTGTGTAATCATGTTGTGTATTTCGTTTTTTGTCTGATGATGGGCCATGAGCAAGGACCAGGTGGCGGGCTATGATCTGATTTTTACTCGCCTTTTTGTAGTTTAGTCCAGTGTTTTCAGTACACTGTTTTCAAGTTATTGTTTTCTGTCCTAGTCATTCGAATATTTTGCTTAATTATCTAACCTATATAACAGACCTGTTTAATACATTTTAATTTCTAACTACAATATGGACCTAGCTGGTTATTAATTATCCTCAATGTTTTACCGAATACATTATTTATAGGACTAGTTAATATGTCCTAAATTTTACTAAATAAATAATTTAGGTCAAGTTATTATACCCTGACTTTACTAAAATCAAAAGTATAATGTAGTACCCTTTCTGTAGCAAAAATAGGTCCAGTCGCTTTGCCAAAATGTTATTTAAATTCTTTATTTAGGCTTAGCTGTTATGCCCGAATGTCCTTGCCTCCGATAGCACCCTTAAAAATGAATTGTCTATACGACAGATTAGAGAAGAGGATCAGTCATCAACGCATTTTTACATCGTAATTGAGATATTGCTACTACTGAGCAAAAATACATTTAAAACTTAATTCTGTATGATTTATCGACGAGTATGTCGCCTTGCTGTAGTAGTTCCTGGGATATGAAATATGTTCGAAATACATTTTACTATTGTTTATCTTCAACTTGATGAGGACCATTTAATGATTTGTCAAATAACTATCTGCCATAATAATATTGTTGTATTTGGATAACTGTATTATATAATCACAGAGACCACCCAGAGAAAGTTTATAAAATGAATTATGTACAGATTGTCAGAGTAAACCATTTGTGTTCCGCTAATTGCGTGTCACGCTTTTTCTGCAGGTAAATCTGTGCAAAAAGGAGATTACAGTGCTACAGTACAAAGACCTCATTTTTATATCCATAGAGTTATAGAGTCATTTATATGTGGCGAGTTTATATAAGATCAAGTGGAAGCAAAGCGACTATTGGATAATACCATGAAGCATGTTTAATGCCGTTTTAAATGATAAATTTAATGAAATATGATAGTATAACCTACAGTATACTGAACAAGCACAAATTAATTTCTGAGTGATTATAGTTTTTTATTTTGCTGGATGTTACTTTCTGTGACAGCTCTCTCAAAGGAATATTTATTTGCGGATTAACGGGTACAGTCCGTTGAAAAAAAAACATTGACTAGCATTGGACGATTTAATCCTCGATATATGTAACGTTGTTGGGTTAAGTACAAGGACGTCTATAATAGCGGGATATTCAAAGGCGATTTTCTAGAATAGCGGAATAATCAACGGCGATTTTCTAGAATAGCGTTATAATCAACGGCGATTTTCTAGAATAGCGTTATAATCAACGGCGATTTTCTAGAATAGCGGAGTAATCAACGGCGATTTTCTAGAATAGCAGGATATTTAACGGTGATTTTCTAGAATAGCGGAATAATCAACGGCGATTTTGTTATTTCGGTCGACGAATATCTGTGGCCCTTTTGACTACGACTTTTCATGCCTCACACCCACGTGTAAAGTGTCAATTATCGTTTCTTTTCTGTCATCACTCACTGGATGCTTGGGGGTTTGAGTGTTCATGCTGCCAAGCCCGTCATAATCGCTGTTTCCAGGCTTTCGGGGCCTCGTCGGGAACCTTCTGGATTAGCCATCTCTTCCCACTAATTTATTTCATAACGCTGTTGTTGGTTCTGTAATCCATCCGTGATATCCCAAGCAGTATTCACCAAACGCACATCTAAAATGGCGAGGAGATCATTTTGTCTACCCTGGCTTTAGCGGTCAAGGTTTCTGCTCTATATAGGACTGTGAGGAACAACAGAGTTTAGCACTTTCCATAATTCCTCTGTCCTTCCGTATCTTATCGACTGAGATGATTACTGATTTGGTCAGAGAAATTCGAGGATCAATTTCCTGTTTACAGCTGCCATCACAAGTTATTTGTACTCATTCTCTTTTCCGGTGTTCTTCCACCAACTTCAAGCTGTTCATTGTCCCTTCTTGCTGCTCTAAGTTTTCCGATCATGCTTCTCTTTTCTGCCACATTCTCTGCAATAACAGTCGCATCGTCAGCATAGCGTAGACCGATCACTCTTTTCTCTCTCCGATGGACATCCATCCAGTGGTGTATCGTCTAGAGCTTCTCTCATAATTCGCTCTCCATCTCCATAAATGTTGAACAGATAAGGTGAAACAAAACAACCTTGTCTTACTCCTCCCATAATAATAGCCCAGACTTTTTTCGAGGTAAACTTATTATTTTTAAACTCATAAAATCTATAACTTATACCATCGAATACCCAACATGTTTCACATTGGCGAACTTCCATTTAATTAAGCATTTATTCTATTCATCATTCGATGCGCTCTTGGAAAATAATGTGTCAATTCAGGAAAAATGTTTGATGTTCGCGCCATCACTGATAATTGTTAGTGAACATCATTCTATTACTGAAAATAAGCTAAATGGAATTCTAGACGGCTTTGGTTTAGAGTTGCAATTGATAAATCAAACCCCGATTCCATTAAAAATGCTTGTGATAAGCTTCCATACCTTATCCTTATGCCCGATTACAAATTTCAATCGTGAAGAGCAGATAATGTCGACAAATTTCGTTATCTAATAGGAATTGTAAAGAGGAGAACCAAGCTCAATGTGAACCCTCTATTACCATGGCAACCAGTTTCGATATTGGCCAAACCAACTTCACGCATTATTTAAAATTAGTGTCAAAGAAAATAAAACGACATGAATAATTTAAAGTAATTTGTTATTATTTCAATAACTAGTAAGTTAGATTGTTGTAACTTCGTCACTAATTGTAAATGTCTGGGGATCTGCAGCAGGTGCATAAGTAGAAACAAGTTACAATAGAAGTTGGTGACAAAATTCAGTTATACACAGTTTCACCGCAGCAACAAGAAATTAGCGACAAGGGAATCCCGAGAGAGACAGTGGTAGTTGTGTATTGATTTTTATCCACTGGGAAATGTTTACCAGTGTACTATTTGTAGGTAAACAATGCACCGTGAAAAAAAGTTTCACCCATACTATAAATCCAGAATGGAGAGTGGCAAGAGTAGCCCGAATTTGGAGATGTCGGTTGATGATAGCGACGACAGTCACATTGAAGTGCTCAATTTGCGGAGATGTCGAGGAGGCGTACGTACTATAAACGGATAAATTTTCAACGTCATCTTAGTGGAATTTTACGAACAATGACCGGGCGGCAATTAGGACAAGTATTTAAAAAATTCGCATGGACCAACGACTTATAGTACACACAAGACGGACAAATTAATTTTGTGCTACGAGTCTTTGCGCCTGGGGATTTCTATAACACCACGGTGTTCAAAGTTGCTATTGTGAAACCCAATTAATGCACCCAGTGAAGGTTTCATCGGTGAATATTTACTTGGAACTAACTGCAACCGGTGAATCTGTGAAACAGGCCCCCGAGGAGTTGGTTGTTTTGATTAATCCAAACCGATTGCAAAGATGGCAAATGTTCTCCCTTAGCTGGCCTAACCTCCATTTATAACGCCGTGTTCGTAAACCAAAAAGCAGTTATAGGAAATACTGCTCCGACTCCAGCTGATTCTCTGACGGACTTTTCCGTTCGCGACGAAAGACTGCCCAAATACGTCGTCGTAACGTCCTCGGTGAGCAGGCCAGCAGTTGGAGGCGACTGACAAACTCGCGCCGAAATTGAGGCACAATGGCGAGGAAGATGAGAACTTTGAATGTGACGAAGAAGAAGAAGGCATAGAGGGCGATAAATTCGAGCAGCTCGAGCCGGGGCTCCATGATGATCCGTTGGGCCATGCGTTCCTGTTTGCGGGCCCGTCTAACCTGACTGTTGACGAACATCATCTTTCCCTTGGTACTGTCCTCCTCCACACTGACCAGATGTTGGCTGTACTTGACAACGAAGAAGAGCACTTCGGGGAGGAGACTGAGGACGAAGAGGAGAGCGTAGACGAGGAAGGCCTTGTTGAGGCGGTAGAAGAGATCGACGTTGAGGAGATACTTTTCTAGAGTGGCTCTCCCATTGGGATTGGCCCAACCACTCCGCCGGTAAACCCGGAGACCCCAAACGGCCAGGACAAAGGTGAGAAGGAGGGGGAGAAGATCCCCCAGACAAAAGTCGATCAGCGGCCAGATGTAGTCGCGGAACTGAGGATGAACGTACTTGATAGAGAAGGTGCACATGAAACCGCGGTCGTTGCCCGGAGAGGAGTCGTGGAGAACGACGGAGAAGGTCCACAGGAATTGGCTGTTGATGGTGACGAGGACGACAAAGAGGAGGATGAGAGTGGAACGGATCCAGTTGAAGGTGTAAGATATGCTGTACTTCTTGGGGTTGCGCAGGAGACGACAGGAATCGGCTGCGATCACCGGGTAGAGGAGAGCGCGGAAATGGCAAACGAAGGTGAACACTAAATGGTAGACCTGGACTCACGCACACAGAGAGAGGAAGGTGGCACACAAAGAGATTTGAATATATACTATCGATAGAGTAGACATACGCGTTCATATGTGTAATATAACTGCTACATATGTGCCAGTAATTGTTGAAATTGAAAGCACAATGTGTTATATTTTTGTACTGTATTAGAAAATCAATCATTAATGACATGGATTTAATGTTATCAGACAAGGCGAGGCATTTGGTAGGTACGTAAAAGCAGGTGAATGAGTAATTTATTTTCCAATTTTTCCATCGTAATTTCAATACATCAACAGTTCTTGTTTTCGAACGTCTTTGGTAAAAGCATAGAAATTGATAGACTAAACCTCTAACAACCATTTAGGATTTAGAACATAGCACATCCTATGTTATTTCACATTTACTATGATAAATCAATAAATCCTTGGATGCTTTAAGAAATCCTTCAATCACAGAAGATGTTCCGATTGTATCATTCAGAGACATAAGTTGGATAGCTCGTTGGCTTTACCTATAATTTTTGCATATAATCTAACGAAAATAGCAAAATCGTGCTTTCTGCCTACCAATTTCCGCTGCTATTTTTAGAACTGAAAATCAACGCTTTTGATTAGCCGAAAATGCAATCAATCAAATTACACGGATGGTCATTATGAGACGTGTGTGTCATCTATTCAACATGAAAGTGCACACAAGCCAAGATCACACAAAACGGCCAACCACACACACAACACTCCACGTAGGCAACCAATGTTTATTTATTATAATACTGTAATGTAAAGCAAAGTGTGGCGACAATTAAAGCAAACACAGAGTCGACAGAAAGATTATTGGAAAAAGCTGTTCCGTAAATCCGGTGTTCCTGGAACGTTCTGTAGATTACACTGTTGTGCAACCTTTGATCACTAAGAATATTTATTTGCAAGAAAAGTAGTTTCGGTTTCATATTGCCCACGATCTTTTTCTCATTTCACTTGTATGATTTGCATGCTTTCATCATCTTGGCATTGATCACCTCTATCATTTTCGGATCAGAATCTAATTTTAAAAAAGATTCTTTCTGCAGACCTTGAACAGTCTTATTACCGATTGCCTGCATCTTTTGCACTGGATCTGCGTGGTAGATAAGGTTATGTTTCATCTAATACGTAGTTATCGTCAAAGGCACTCCATTTTTGTGCGCTTTGGTTTTCCAGAATAGTATTTTCTCCACATTTTATTACAGCGAAGCTTTAGCATTGACTCGCTGCTATCTCCCAAGGCGGACATTCTGGAATTCTTTCATCAGGTATTCATTGTGTGTTAGAATTGTATTTCTAGCCTGCGATCTTCGATGAAGATGTTGTATTATTCTTGATTGTAAATTTGGCATGCCTTCCTACAACAATCACCACTCCAGACAGAAACATGCTACATTTAAATCGAAAAGTGGATTTCAACTAGGAACTCCTAATGCACTGATTACCAATGATTAGCTCCACCTAACACACAAACACACACACACACATTGTTATGATGCCTACTTGACAGAATGAGTGCTCCATGAGTAGTATCGTGAGTGTGAGGGAACTTCCGGTCAAGGTCTGCAGCCAGATATCGCTCGCCCGGACGAGCAAGATGAAGAGTTCGAGCCAGCCAAGGATCACGGCGTAGCTGCAGAGGATGAGGTGTTTGCGTGCAAACCGGAGCATCACGAGGGTGGTGAGGGTGCAGGCGACCAGGGAGAGGAGGATGCAGAGGGGTAGGAGGACACTGTGCACCGGCTGAAGGCGGTAGTCGATGTAGTGCGAGCGCCCCCGGATCGATGAGCAGGCCGTCTGGCAGAGGGGGGGGGGAGGTGACGTCAGGACAATAGTTGTGTTCGCGATGGTTTATCGAGAGAGAAAAAAGTGTGGTTCGCACTGGAAGCCACCCACTCGGGAGTCACGTAGACTATATGTGCTAGACCGTTGCTTTGTTCTACTACTCACACTTTACTGAAATCTTCGTCAATCAACTCAAATGATTTCGTGGAGAATTTAACATAGATAGATTATGTGGCAGTTGTAAAAATATATCAGATAAAGTACTATAATGTATATATACTTCTGGTATTACCTGGAGAAAAAACGAGAACAAGAGATTGAGAAAAAGAGGCAGAGAAATAAAGGGAACAAAAAGAAAGAAAAAAAACAAATGGAGAAAGAAAGACTAGGGGAAGAAGAAGGATACAATATCCCAAGCCACGCGCACCACTAAGACAAATCAAAGTAAAAACTATAAAAAGTTAGTTTATTTGTTCAATATTTTGTGCTAAAGAATAGAGTGAGAAAGAAAGAAAGGAAGAGAAAACGAGACCAAAACACAAAAATTAAAAGGAGAACAAGAGAATGAAAAATAAAGAGAGAGAGAAACATTGAATATGAAGCAAATAACGAAGCGTACATATGGAAATTAGCGCAAGGCCAAAAGTGAAGTATTTTATACGCAGATTATAAAAGGCTTCGTTAAACCCACAAACCAAAAAAAACCCAAAAAAATTAAGTTCGTTTTTAGAAGACAATCAGCGAGTTTATCTTGCAAGGCTGTGGGGCCTCCTGTGACCGCCAGTGGGGATATCACATTCAAGGAGATAAGAGAACACCTTCTTATTGACCCAAAATAAACATAAATGTTGAAATTTTAGAAATTTAAAGCAATGTTATTCAACACAGCTGAGAAGGTTAATTATGGAAAACTATAAATAAGACAAAAGTTAAAATGTCCACCATCATTATTAATGTACGGTAGAGCTCACAGCTTCGTCTGAATGATCAACCGATAAGCACCCAGAAACATCTCATGCTATTTCAATCTCTGGCTCGAACTTCACTACTTCGGCAAGCGAAACAAGCCATGCTACTATCGAAAAACCGCAAGATCTATACTTTGTTCCTATTTGGTACATGGTGAGTTTTGAGATCACCTTTGCACTTATATATGAATGCCGACCGATATTATGGAGTTCTGAATGAACCACTTCATCCCACATACTGCACCATGCGCTGTACAGATAAACCCTTTGTAACGTCCAACAGTGGCCTTCATTGAATAATATGATACAGAATAAACAAATTGATTAATTGCATCAAAGCCGACGTAATGTGAATGATAAAAAAATAACTATACAAGAAGATTACAAAATTTTAAAGATAATAATGGCTATAACAGTAAAAGCGAAATTCAATCAACCATAAATCGGCCAATTGGAATAAGCTATGAGTTGTGTTCCAGACAAAGGTCTTACGCAGAATGGAAGTGAATTCCCTAACAAAGCGGTTCAAGTTCGATCGGGTAAAACTAAAAGAAAAACTCTTTATTCCAATGCGAGAAGTTCAGAAATTGTTAAATCGGTGAAAAAAACAATCGATAACAACTAAAGTCCATTAGACGACCTGTTGAAATCAAATAGAAAATCTTCTGTTCGGCAATTCTCTTAGAACGACTCTAACATGATTCGTCTGTACGTAAACCTTATCCAAACCACTATGTTTAAAAAGACTTTTCATCGCTATCGGGACAAGATGGAGTCTTAACAGGGGCATGTTTATGTAAATTTGTGTTAGTAAATGCCAACGAAAGGTGTATAAAGGTTCGTCCACACTAAGCGATTTTAGTTGTACAACCCTATAGTTACTGTATATACAACACCTAAAATATGGTGTCCACTCGAGTTGTGTGAGAAAGCTGTATTGTTCTGTGAGATGTGAGCAAGTGATGTTTATACGAAGCTTTGTCGCGCAGCGAGGTCGAAAGTGTTCAGGTGTTGCTAAATTCTGTGAACGAACAATGTTGCGTGTTTTGCATAGTGTATTGTAAAACAAACAAAAAACTCCATCGTTGCAATACATTGTTTGGGATCATTCTAATAGCGGAAGAAAAAAAACTAGATTAATCAAAAAGCAGTTCACCAGCTGTGCAGGAATACTGACAAAGGGTATAGAGAAATCGATACTTCTTTGAGTCGTATATGTACCGTATATGGAGCTTCTGTGTTTGAGTTGAGAGTTGTCAGTAGTTCAGTAAGTCACAACTCGAAGCATTTTACGTTTATAATGTAGTGCTTTATTCCCTCGTTTTACAGCAAATATAATGTATATAAGCAAGCCGAATTTGCGATGTTCCGCGGTTCCCCCTTAAGAAAATCCTGGCCACGTCCTTTTCCATTTTGAGAAGACCCATACACTCATCCGCCAGGTTTAAGTAACAGGAAAGTGAATACTATATTCAAGCACATTACTGCACACTTGTTCGTGCGTTCGTTCGTTTAGCCGGCCAATTGCCTGAGCTCACCGACGACTCACCAAAGATGGCAAGGCGGAGACCTGAAGATGAGGGCCAGGAGCGGAGAAGATCCCGTTGCGTTGGCCTTCTCAGTTCAAGAAGGATGGAGTGCCGCCCGTTGCAACGAAGGCGCGAAAGCTCGCAAAGGGAAGAACGGTGAAGAAGAAGCTCACCAGGAGAAGAATTTTGCATCTGGCAGTCTAGAAGTTTGTTGTGAAGAGAAGACCGCCAGGAGGAAAGGAGAGACTGATGAATGAAAGAAGAGGAGACGGAGAAAGAGATTGGGGCAATAGTAGTAGAAGACGTGTGCCGGCTTTGGCTAAAGCATCGGCCCTTACGGAATCCATTGGAGATTTACCGTGGCACCCACACCGTCAAGGTGTTGAGGGAGGACCAGATAGAGTGGAGGTTGGATGTGAGAAGAAGAGAGGGATGTTTCCGTGCTCAACCGTCCACGCATGCTCCGTGCGAATGGCAATGAAACTGGCTGGATCCATCAGTCCACAATATCTTATGTCAGGGGGGCAACTCATCGAGATGAGCGGAGACTGCGGTATTGCGAAGATGGGGACAGAAAGAGTGATATTGACAGAAAGATTGGTCCAGGGAGACTAAGGTGGGATAGGGGAGATGAGGCCAAGAGGTTCATGAGGGAAAGGATCTAGTTGGCGAGTGATGAGTTGATAAATTGGGAAATGGCGCCAAGAAGAGCGAGACATCAGTAAACATTCTACAGGGCAAGAACCTTTCTATAGCCTTTGGTCTAATTACAAATTGAATAAAAATGACGAATCTGCTCAAGAAAACATTTCCAGCATCTTAGGTGTTAAAAGCGCATACGAAGAAGGCCACAGAAGTACAATTTGTTTAGTTGAGAGGAAAGCTTTCAATTAGAACACCTTCAAGCATCGTTGTGTGTCTTGATCTTCATCCGCAGTTCTATCGATTATTAGAAATAATTGCCTGCCGCATCAAATGGTGTCAGCAATGTCAAGAAGTGAAGCGTTTGGCATTGTTCAAACGGTCAGTCTGCATCTATAGCGGTAATGAGTGTATGCTCTTCTTCAGTCCTTCTTAATTAGCCACGTATACACAGTCGGCGGATTATGTCACACCTGCTACATAACAATTGGCACGAAACGACGGTTCACCTCCGTATAAATTTTGCATTCGTGTGTCATATACTATTGCTAAGTAGTTATACAGTGCGCTAAAGATAAAATATTGTAATTTAGACAATGAGTTGAAGAAAGAGTACTGTATCTATACAAATAGCTAAGCCTCAACTTGGTTCATTGGTTCATTTAAAATTCGAAAAGGTAGTTATTTGTTTTTGTTTTTTAATCATTTATTATTTTACGTAGGAGACACGAGCAATTTATTAGACAATAACTTTGTTGATGTTGATTCTTTGGGAAACGAGAATGATCAAGATGCTTTCCAAAACAAAAGAAGATTAGAGACAGCAAAAGAAGAAGAGAGAGAATACACGAAGACGAAAAAGAGAAAAGTAAGAGAAGGAAAATGAAAAATAAAGAAAGTGGAAAACTTAGTGGAAGAAAAGGAGAAAGTGAAAAGGAGAGCCAAAGAGAAATAGAGAAGACGAAGTAGAAACAGAAAGAACAAAGGTAAAAGAGAAGCACAGGGAAAGAAAATAAGAAAGTCAAAGTAAAGATAAAGAGCAATAGAGTAAAAAAAGAAGAAAAAGAAGGAGAGTCAAAGAGAAACATAAAGAAAGAGAATAATCGAAGTAGAAAGAAAAATAGGGAAACGAGAAATATAGAAAAGTCTATGTGGTGACTTTCAAACGAATCATGTGATAATCGTGTGATAATAAAATCACATAGATCTGTCAATGAACAGTGAGCCCCCTAAATTGTACTTCATTTGAGTCTGTCACTCTGACTCATCAGATAGATGTCAACATCGTCATCTGGAAATGGACTGCACCCCATCACCAAGAAGAGCACAACGCTGGGTGTCCGAATCGAAGAAAATGGAAAATTCCTAGCTTGGACAAATATTCCGCGTTCGGATCAGTTTCGAATTTCTTAGAAAATTGTCAATTCTTATCTGAGAAAGCGCATTGTTGGAATAGCGGCAGTGTTCCCTCCTATTTGCACTCTACAGCTGGCGATGTCGATTTGTGTTGAAGTAGAGCGAAAGTGGGAGGCAAATGTCAACAGAAAACAAAAAACTCAAATAAAACACATTGTTCTGTGTCGGATGTTATTATAGGAAAAGTAATTTTCATTCTTACTACAGAGGTCTCGTGAGAGGAACCATCCGCAGACGACTCTGATTGGGTGAAGGAGAAATTCTGCCCATTGGGGCCTGAGAAATCGAAGAATTGACCGTCCAGACCAGTGCTGTTGAAGGCCGGAAAGAGAAGGCCGGAAGAGGGGACTGGAAAAAAGAAAAAGAAAAACCATTTATCATTGAACCAAATCAGTTAATATATAAGAGTACTACAAATCTTCCAAGAGAGTGCACCCATGAGACTCTCTTCATCCTTCAACTGTGTCTCTGTCTCCACATTCTTGCACTAATTTATTTGTGTCTCCCCACTCCAATTCTTCAAGGTATCCATCCAAACTCTTCTCTATCATCATCTCAACTTTCCTATATTCGTATGTGATGGCCGAAGGAGATAATCTTATCTCTCACAACTATCCGTAAAATAATCTGACTTGTCGCTTATCTTTCCTAACTATCCGTAAAATAATCTGACTTGTCGCTTATCTTTCCCAACTATCCGTAAAATAATCTGACTTGTCGCTTATCTTTCCCAACTATCCGTAGAATAATCTGACTTGTCGCTTATCTTTCCCAACTATCCGTAAAACAATCTGGCCAGTCTCTTATCTTTCCCAACTATCAGTAAAATACTCTGACTTGTCGCTTATCTTTCCCAACTATCCGTAGAATAATTTGACTTGTCTCCTATGCATATTTCGTCAATGGTTTCGCCATGATTTCCTCGGTTGTCTGTTTGTGCTTCCAGCTGACTTTGAGTTTCTTTATTGTTAGTCATGGCGCTGTGTGGCTGCCTGTGCCTTCTCCAAGTAAACTAATCCAAAAAAGTTTTTTACAAAAAACATAAAAAATAGAACAAAACCTTAATGTAGGCCTAACTAGTTTGTACAGTAAGGAAATAAAAATCCAAATAAAAGAATGCCCTTCCTGTGGATAGGGGTGCCAGTTGGTGAAAACTTTCTACCTAACTGGCAATTAACCCAACAACTTAATGTACTAATAATTTTTAATAATTTAAAAGATAAGATCTTATTTTATTTTTAAATAGGGATTTCAATTTTTTGTATCGGAATAAGAATGATTTTGTCAATTTGTAAGTTAAATCTTGCAATAGAAAAGTTAAATCTACTTCTCAGCTGTACTTTTGAATTATTATTAGAGTGTTTTTTCTTTTGTACATTTCTCTTCTGGATCTTTTGGCGTATTATTAATTTATTTTAGATATTAGGTAAAACTGCTTACTAAAGATTGAAGGTTTTTAATTTATTTATTTTTAGGATTTCTTTATTTTTAAACAGATCCTCAGCACTTTCATTTTTCTTTTAGAGAATAAACATTTTAACAGTTTTTTTCATGGGTATTTTCTATAGCTTTCATATGTGGGGTAGGGGTGTCTTGGAGATTTGGGGTCCACAAAACTTTGCATTTTTGGAGGTTGAGGGGGGGTAGTCCAACGGATGATGTACGATATTTTCGTATTTACACTACAGTCAGTATATTACTCAAGAATAATTCTTCTGCAGATTTAAAGCGTCTGCAATTATTTTTCAATCTGTATATTCTTTTTCTGAATTTCTCCAATTGTTTAGATTTCCTAGCTATTCGTTGTTGATTTTTATATAATTGTTTTATTCTGCATTACTAAGGGGAATCATACATAAAACTTTTTTTGCAATGGATGCAAAAAAAGTATCTAAAATTTCCATTTACATCATTTTTAACTGTAGGCCAATTTTGTTAAGCCTGTTTTTATAACATTTATATGTCTATTTTCGTTTATCATCACTAACTAAATATTCTAATTAAAGGTCTTGCTGAATAAAAAATATAAAGTTCCCATAATGGTCTGTTACACAATTTATCAAAATACCTTCTGTATATAAGGTCAATTAGTGTTGCACTCTTTTAAGTTATTTTTGTTGGGTACCTAATGGATACATGGTATTATATTATCTAAAAAAAACGTTTTGTCTATAATTTTCTATATTATCTATCTTATTGTTTTCTTTTAGTGAATCTATATTTATATACCTGGAATCATTCTATACTCTGTTGGTTTGACTTCTTGTTCATGTTTTTCATGAAGCCGATGAAATTTTCATAATCTTAATTTTTTATGTCTATATACATAATATAATATTATTTCTGTTTCTATCCTACATGACAATTTGTCTAGAATCTTATATGTTAAACATTTTTAATTAACATTGCAATTCCACCCACTTTTTCATTCATGGGTTAATAAAAAATGCAGTTGTTGTTGTTTTGAAACATATTACCAGTATTTTCATCACTTGTCAAATTTCACTGAGAATTTAGATACCAAAATCATTTAGGCCTGCTAAATATACTATGAGATTTCTATAATTTCTATTTAAGCTTCCAATATTTATGTGGAATATACCTAGACTACTTTTCCTTTTTTATTAAGGTAGAATATTTATTGTTAAATTCATTTTCTCATAAATATATTGACATTTATATAATTTATTTTCTGTTTAATTGAAGGGATATGCTTACCGGTTTTATTAATTTTCCTGAATTCATTATCATTTAGTTTATTGAAAGGAAAAATCCCTTTACGGAAATCATTTTTAATGACGGTGATGGCTTTGCTTAATTTAGGTCATTCTACGCAGATCTACGCATATAGCAGAAGCGGTTACATCGAGGACGATTTTGACACAGATTGCTATGTTTTTAGTAACTCGTTCCGCGTCTCTGATTGGCTGCCTGTCGGTTGCTCTCCAGACAGGCGCGAGCGAAAGCGTGATGACGATATGGCGTGAGATTTGGTGACGCAGCGCGGATCGATAGCTAGCTCTGATTCGTTTCAAT
>JAUYWV010149379.1:0-10172 GCA_032274565.1 Nematoplana nigrocapitula
TGGGTGGGTGAGTCATTCGTCACACATGGCTGATGATCCAGAGCGTAGCTATAGTGTACTACTACCGGGATATATATAAGATACTATATCTATAAGTACTCTATGGCTTGCATAGTTCCACAATTAAAACCATGAGATTTAAGTTATAAAAATTATATATCTAGAATGTTTATTTAATTTTTTAAATTATACAATTGCAAGGGAATGACGGCTGTTGTTAATACCGATTTAGCTCACGGAATTTTATTATGCCGGCTAACGGTAAATATCATCGTTTCAGTCTAATCATTTGAGATGATATATGTACCTAACTTCCAAAAAGCGCAAATCCTCGTGTTTGTTTTGAATAGCCACGAGTCAATTTTTAATGACACAGTTACGCACTACTCACGATTCGCCCGCTCGGTTGACCTTCTTCTGTCTAGACAGCTGTATGTTCATTAAAATTTTAATCGCGGCCATTAAAAACAAACGCGAATTTTTTTTATTTCAGTGTATTACAATAATTATAGGTCAGCACAATTTTCATTTTGAATTGTTATTAGACAACCAGCAATCAACCAAAACAATCAACCTCCCCCAGGACCTAACCTCAGACGGACCTGTGCAGCCACAAACTGCACCAAGACTGTGATCAACTCGAATACGACACCCATCTCGTGTACCACTTGCCCTCATACAAACCTCAACAGATTATAGGAGAAAGAGGCTGTTCAAGCAAGTATTACGTAACGCTGAGGGGGCAGGGGGTGGTGTTAGTTAAAGCGTTACGGTGTGTTATGGGGGGGGGGGGTGTTCAGACACTTGTTATGTAACGCTGTGAGAAAATTATATTCAGTTCATCTTATTTTACCTTACGACTATGTCTGTCCGTCAATAATTCACCCATATACTGGCAAAGCGTGTGTGCTCTGAGTGTCAAGAGTCGTCAACCCAGAAGATTCGACCTGTGAGAATTGCCACAAGAAGGCAACGCGAACCTATGTGCATTCCCCTCTTTCCCAATGTTTCTGAACACCAAATGGAATGAAATCAACGTCATTCGATTCGTCGCGACAATACCTATCCATCTAAAATACTTCCAAGTTCATATCAGTAGTATAAAGTATTTTAATTATTTTTTAAAATAAAAATTGATCGATAATCACTATACGAATTTCGAAATTCGTTTCTTCATTAACCTATCCATCGATACTACTTACGAGATCATATCAGTAGTAAAAAGAATTTGAATTAATTTTTAAATAGAAATCGATCGAAAATATCAATAAGCACTGATCGGATTTCACATCTGATGGCACCAACAGATTCCTCTCATCAATACCTTTCAAACGATATGTCGGATCATATGATTCGGTGATATAGAATGTGTATTTGTTTTATTTTTAAAATTTTCCCACGGTCCCCCCTTCCCCCGTGGGAAACTTTAAAAAATTGACCTTGACCTTGAACCTAGTTTTATGACGTACTACGCTCTGATTGGATGAGCTACTTTCGTTGCTAGGGTAATTCTCATGGTTGCTAAGGGAATTCCCAAAATCAATTTTTAGCTGAGTTAGATACGGCCAAACCCCTATATGCTCTAGATAGAATGTTAATAGTTTAAGAGTAATGGTATCTCCTCCTTGCCTGTCGACTGATTTTTTTTCATCATTAAGTGTTATAATTGAGCAGTTTGTGTAAATCGTTTTTCGAATGTGGACTTAATAAAGTTATATATCCTGATTCACCAGAGATTTGAGAATCGTGTCTCTTTCTACATAATCAAAGGCTTTCTCAAAGTCTACATAAAACAGACACGGAGGCATATTATATTCCTTGGAATGCTTCGATTTTTTAGTTTAATTGATAGGATATGATTCATTGTGCTAAATTTTTTACGAAATCCAGCCGGTTCCCTTATAGTTGGTTTTCGTCTAATTTTTCTCTATAGTCTTCGTAATGATCTAGGTGAATTGTTTGTAGATAAATGCCAGTAAGCTGATTGTACGGTACTTCTTCAGCTTTCTTGTGTAGGATGATTATCTCAGATTTCTTCCAAATTTCAGGCACTTTACGTTTGTTAAGGCACCAGTTGAACAGCTTAGTTAGCTGTGTAGAAGGATAATAGTTAAGACTTTAGTAACTCTAATTAAAAGGTCAAGAGTGGAAAAGTGTCAGTTGACCTATTCACTTAAGGCAAGTAGTATCATTTACTTACCAATGGTCATCTGATTTTACATTAACATGGCCCAGCGTTCGAAATGTACACAACTCTTGGCTACCTAAATGACTATACTACCTCCGTGTTGATGCCATTTACATCGATTTTGCTAAAGCGTTTGATTCTGTGTTACACTAAAAATAAAACTCAAAGCATACGGTATCAAATATAAACTTCTAAAATGGTTAGTTGCATTTCTCCACAACAAAACCCAGTGTGTGTTAATTAACGGAATTAAGTCTGACATCACGTCTGTATAGTCAGATAGCGTTCTCGGCCCCATCTTATTCATTCTCTATACCAATGACATCATTTATTGTTTAGATATCAAAGTTAAAGACAAACGTTTTGTAGATGACGCCAAAATGTATAACTAGGAACAGACGGTGATATCTCCGCATTCAGTCATTATCTGAAAAGTTTTTGCAAATGGGCCAGCGCATGGCAGCTTAATCTGGCCTACCAAAAATGTAGCGCTATCTCATTTGGCAATCTCAGTATCCCGGAACACTACTACAATCTTCAATCTGTACCTCTACAAACAACGAACAGCATCTGACATTGGAGTAACTATAACCTTAAACATCCACACACTGCAACGTGATCATTTCGAAATCATACAAACGCGCTTGCCTTCTCCTTAAGTGCTTTCAAACTTCCGACACCTCTATTCTCATTCGCGCGTACAATACATATATGTCAGGCTGATTCTGGAAACATGTACTCCTGCATGGTCACCTTGGCTTACCAAAGACATTCAAGGCACCGAAAAAGTCAAACACTATTTTACCCGTATGACTTGCTGCCGAGCACACATCCCATACAATAATTATGTGAACCGCCTTAAAGTTTTAAAGCTTGACTCGCTAGAGCACAGCAACGTGCTGTTTGACCTTCACGTGTATTGTACACCACCTAAATCTAAATCCATGATTTTTTGTAATTGATCATAATCCATTCAACACGCGTGGTCATTTTTATAAACTTAAAAGTACGGATATTGCTTGGTGTAACTCTAGAAAGTATTTCTTTTCCCATAGGTAGTACCCCATTGGAATTCCCTATACCTGATAATGTTGTCTGTTCCCCTATACTTTATCTGTATTTAAAAAGCGCTTATCGTCTAACAACTAAGTGCACATTTATGCCAATATCTGCCCTTTGTACCAACTTGTTGTACAATAAATCAATAATCATAAATGAATCTGCTAACCATTGTATAACAAAAACATGAAACTTTTTTCTCATGAAAATCATTTATTCGTGGATACTTCTTACCAAAAACGGTGTTTTGACAGCCGACAAATTACTGATGAGAACGAGTATATAAGCAATAATCAACTCAAAGCTGCAACAACGTTATCTGAGACCAGCAACACAGATAGCACAGTAAATAACGGACACATGGCATAGATAAAATATGAGTACCATATCACATTATACTCGAGTGTAGATGGAGAATAGAACAGGGCAAGAGTACTGATGTTTCTTGGCGCTCAGAAATGACTAAACTAGCAAACAAAAAATAAATACAAGTATACATACAAACATAAAATACTTCTCTGGGCTACTCTTATTGATTGATCAGCAAAATCCAGTTTGAAACAACTAAACCGAACCTATTTCAGCTCAAATATAGTACAAACCAAATGGTTTCTATATCTTGAAATTTTCTTGTTCGGTTTAGTTAGACTAGATTGGAAAAATATGGAATAGCATAGGATCTTAAAACCCACTGTAAGTCAATTAACAAAAATATAAAATAGGAACTGGCATTCACCCAAAAAGGAAATCTTTCAAGTGACATAGCAAATCAAAAACAATCGCCTGTTACCAGGCATACGGTATCCATATGCTGACATCAGGCGCTGGAATTCTAGAGACGACTAGATAAAGTGGAAAACGGCATTTTATCCAGAATTCGTGAGGTGGGTGTAAACAGTATGCACACGGACAAGTCGCAGTTCACTCAACAATCTAGAACTTCTTCATGCCCATCAGAGTTTCCGCAACACCAAGATAGTAGACGGTTTGAGCGATGCCGAACAAAGGTGCAATCACCATCACACGGCACGAGGCTCCTTTGAAGAATGCAAAAAAGCCTTCACGTTTGTAAGTTTGCCTGCAACATGTCAAGAATTGCACTAAATCATAAGAATACGTCAAATAAATGAATAGATAATGACATGACACGTTATAAACCTTCCATTTCGCCCGTTTGACATTCCCTTACTTGTTTCATCCAGTAAGGCTGATTTTTCAATTGTATAGTGCAAGATCCAGTAGCTCTGTAATCCTTTAATAATACTTTTGTTTCTTTTCGACGACTTTCTTCTTCACGTAGCATTCTTTATGTGGGATGGGGTGCAGAGGAAGGTGCGAGTACAACTGTTTCAGGATGACGGTTAGTGTGCGAGAACACACCATACGATGGCATCTGCGACGAGGCTATTTATGCTAAATTAATGGAAAATCAGTCGCACGGAGACTAAAATGTCAGAAAACAGGCTTAGCAGACAAGCGGTCTGGGTATAGTCCTTCGATAGACGGTTGGATATGTGAACCTCCAATGGATCCCGGACACTCATCCCTGAATGGCAATGAGAGGGCCGACGCTTTACGCAAAACCGGTGCCTCCATCGCTGCCAATGCCCAATCTCTTTCTCCGCCTCCTCTTCCTTCATTCATCACTCTCTCCTTTCCTCCTGGCGGTCTTCTCTTCGCTACAAACTTCTCGACTGCCAGATTCCCAATGCTTCTTCTGGTGAACTTCTCCTTCCCCACTCTTCCCGTTGCGAGCTTTCGTTGCAAGGCACTCCACCCTTCTTGCGTCTTACCTCCATGGGGTTGGTCAATCCGATTACCCTCTTGTTCTTCCTGCGGTGAAAGTCAGCAGGATCTTTCTCATTTTGTCTGTGTTTTACTACTAGTTCTCGCTCTCACAATTGATCCTAATAATAATTTAAAATAATTTCTGGCTGCAGATGGGTTAAGAATCAATTTCGCGCTGGTGTATACCCCCCCTTTTCACCAGTTCCGCCCATGTTTGCTCCTATTATAACTTTTCAATAGATCAGGCAGCATTTCCAACCAGCGCGAATGACCCTTGTGCGTTCGTATACATGCCATTTCTGTCTTGAATGTTCTATTAAATCTTTCAACCATAGCAGCTGACTCCCTGTGATAAAACTGTTCAATCTCACATTCGAGCAGAAATTTTCTCACTTTTACATTTTCAAATTCAGTGCCCTGATCTGCTGGAATAGATTTGGCAGAGTGGAATAGAATATGCGTGCACGCTAGTCAAATAATTCTATCTGTAGCTGGTTTGAGAATTAATTTCGCGCTGGTGTATACCCCTTTTCACCAGTTCCGCTGCAAAACGGTTCACTCTAAGTACACCACAGCTTTATGCAGCAATTTCCGCTATGCAGCTGGGTTGAGAATCAATTATATTGCGGTGGTCTTCTCTATACTGTAGTCAACTTTTGATAACATATTGTCTCTATACTGCCTATACCGTAGTCAACTTTTTGATAACATTTTGTCATGCGGTGGCCTCGGATCGCTCCAACTTTGCCCCATCTATACTGCCTATACTGTAGCCAACTTTGAAAACATTTTGTCAAGACTTGCCGCGGGGTGGCCTCGGGTCGCTCCTTCTGTTACTACTTACAGTGCAATTGGATGCCAGCATCTGATTTTTGGTAATTTTATAATATATTCCATTTTTAAATTTCGAAATCATCCATTTGGGGGGGAAAGGGGATGTTATGTCGTCATTTAAGAGTTGGCATACTACTAATTGTAAATGACTGAAACTTTAATCAATTATATCTCGAAAACAGACATCTAGTTGGTACCATTCGACGCAGAATTAAATTCTGCATATTGTATAAAAAGTTTGGCAAGGTGGATTGTATAGGAGGGTCTCCAAAAGCGTTTTTGTGACTTTTTCTGTGACCTTCAAATTAAAAAAATAGAATTAACTCAAAAACTACACCTCCTAGATAGTTCTAACCACCGCCAATCGAAAGGAAATCAAATTTTAGACCATTTAAAAAAATAAGCAGTGGGGTCCATTGGGCGCGATTTTAGAAAAAAATTTAACTTAGAAAAATTTCCCCAAACTAAATACATATAAAATGGCACGTGCTAAACTTATTCCGGATATAGCTCTTTAAATACTCGACGGATTTTAATTAAACCACTTTTAAATTATCCGGCTAATTTTTTAGAACAGTTTAAAAAAAAGAACATTAAAATCCGTTGAGTTTTACCAATAAAATTTAAGAAAAACTGATAAAGAACGTTAAAGATTTTACCATGTTATAGCGTGTAAGAAATGATTTGAAATTGCCGCCAAATAAAATGTAAACAATTACTTAGTGCTTGCTCTACAATAGCGCCGCATAGTGATATATCCTAGGCTATAACTAAATACTAATTTATTACTTCAGGTTTCGTTTTTCAATTTTTATCATAGACGTAAGAAAATCCCCCCTATTGTTATATTTAAAACATATTATGTGGAAATGACAGGGAGAGATGGGAAGATCGACAAAGATCGCGTATTGTGACTAAGTTTATAAAAATAGAAGTCCTACGCCCTGCCAGACAAATATGGTTCATTGGCCATCTATTGAACAAGGAAGTCTAATGATAACAAGTTTAAACTAAACTCAATCTCAAATGTCTCAAAAGCGAAAAACGAGTACGAAACCGCCAATTACTGACGTTTTGGGGTTGGTTAAAACAAGAGAAACGAGAGTGAGGCCAATTGAGCTCATTTCATAGCTAAAACAGTAAAACAAATGAAGTGTTTAACGCTTAACTGGCGTTTACTACTCGTTTAATTATACCGTTTATGTTTGTATTCATCAGCATTAAATATTACAGTAATATTTATATCCAGATTATTGAAACAAGGAAGAGATGTTAAGAAAAGTTTATATCCAAAAGATATACAATACGAAATTACAATGAATGTTTTAAGTGTTAGAAATTCGACAAATAATAAGCTTTTTGATTACACGACGAAATTCATAATAATATAACTTTTCCATCCCACTGCAGCTATACACTCTTTTCACCGCTACTACGGGTAGATTTTGACAGTATATGGTTGTGCGGTTATCTTCATAGAGTGAGTAGGGCTTCTCTCAGCAGAGCTATCCATCAAATTGCTAATGTACTCACCGTTACAACAACAAAGCAGGATTCAATTCCCCACAATGCGACTTGTGAACATCATCTTCTAAAACAGGAGTTTTATAAACTGGATTTTCTCAATACCCTTGCTCTGGTTGATAGGAGGAAAACGATACTGCAATACGTTTTAGTATAAACCTATCATTATCAAAGTTATCCACAAATTTTATTTTTTTATTTTAAAACTTTTGTCTTCTAATATTGCTTGATTTCCATTTTTTTCCTGATTAGAGATTTTATCCTGTCTGTCTGTTTATTTTTGGGCCGTCGTAGCGGCTGGCCGCTCTCCAAGACCGATTCTCCAGTTTTTTCCGCTACTTAATATCAACGTTGACAGCACACATATTCTGGCTGAACATCGACGAATGTCGAAATGGTCATCTGCTGCAGGACTCCACCTCAACACTTCCAATTATGTACACTGTTATTGTTCAATTATACGCTCATTTTATTTCCGGTCCCTCAGACGATAAGAATTCTTCTCGTCGCTGACAATTCCCACGAGTGCATTTAAGGAGTACTGTAGATGTTCGGCATCCACCACTGCTTTCTAGTTAGTTTGTTGTTTCTTTTGCTCAGTTCAGGACTGATCACTCTTCGCCAAACACATTGGGACGCGTACCACGCTGGCTTATGTGGCTCACCCAGTTTAACTCGCGGGAAAGTTGTGCCGGACTGCAGCACTTCTCGCAGATATAAGAAATCCGCCCCGAGGGCGCCTGTAGCGTCAGGGCTACGGCAGCGACTGCAATGCTCCGTAGGAGGAACCCATACCTGTACAGTCTATCTACACCAGAGGATTTGGTGGTGTGGGTTGTCAAATATGCCAATTAATCTTCGAGACTATAAAACCCGGCGTCGCCGCCCAATTATACCTTCTATGGATGTGTTAAGGCGGCAACCACATAGGGCAGTTAAGAAGACCCTCTAAACATCAGTTTAATCTTGGGCAGTTGAACTTAACTCATTGTAAAATAAAGATGAGTCGATATGTCAACCGCCCCGACTGCTTTCTACTGTAGTTTGTTTGATTGTTTATTCGGCATCACTTGACTGTTAGGTCATATGGAGAACTTTTCGGTCCACAGCCCTTTTGACCAACTCCAATACGTTTACGGGATCCAGATTGAGTAAATATGGCTCTATGGTGGGGGTACCGCATATTTGGAGGCGTAAGTTATACCATCTTGGGCATACACATACAAGATGTTCCGCACTTTCTGGTGTGTCGCAGCTTGTCGCAATTTGGAGAGGTTGCTTGGCCGATTCTGTGAAGGAACTGTTTGGTGGCTGGACTTCTGTTTGCCTTAAGTTGGCTGATCATAATTTCCTCCTTTCTTTTCATTTCGACTTCCTTCTTCTGCTTTCTAGTCGCAGCACTCCTCAGAGTATGGACTGGTTGCTCATCCGATATTGAAGGGGTACTCCCTGAGAAGGGTGCTGCTCTTCCCGACTCTGAGTTAGGGGACAATCACTGCCTCTTTTCTCCTTGAACGGGAGGTCTTCCACAATTCGGTACCATGTCGAGTAAGCATATTGGCTCTTCTCCCTTCTCTCTATGCTACGCCATGACGCTTTCACTTCGAAATCCACCTGCAGTGCGACCCTCTCCTGGCACATCTTTGTACCTTGTTTCACCAACCTGTCCGCCTCCTCGTTACCACCAATCGCCCATTCGGCCGGAAACTATTGCATCTATACTCGTCTACCGTCTTCATTATTTTTCCTACACGTCTTGTTGATGTCCGACACCACTTTGCTTCTGTTCTTGTTGTTAGCTGCGTTTTTTATCTTCTACAGGGCTGCCTTGCTGTCCGTGTGCAGTCTGAAAAGACACTGTCCCCCATATCTTCATCACTGACACGGTACAAGCCCCTTTCTATCTCCACCAGCTCGATTCTGCAACTTGAACAGATTTTATCCTCGTTATTTATT
The DNA here is from genome assembly GCA_032274565.1 of Nematoplana nigrocapitula. Taxonomy (NCBI): domain Eukaryota; kingdom Metazoa; phylum Platyhelminthes; order Proseriata; family Nematoplanidae; genus Nematoplana; species Nematoplana nigrocapitula. The sequence continues at coordinate 9,350 of JAUYWV010149379.1, forward strand.
ATGAATAAAACTGATGTTGGTGAAAAGTCGCAATATAGTAAGGTCATATGTGCTAAATTCGTTTCTCTAGTGTTCGTACTGTAAGTTAATGTTCACTGTCTTACGTTGTATTGACGGCATATACTCGCATCCTTCCAGTGACGCCGTTGGTTTGGCGAACAGACAGCGTCATTGGATGCGATATTTATATATGTATACATGTATACCTTGTTTACAGAATAAATAGGAAAGGAAGCAACTTCGCTCTGGACCAATCACATTTGGTTTCCCTATAGTGCATGGATGATATAATACAGATAATTTCTAATTTACACAGGAGACGAGACCAAAATGAAGTATAGACAAACATAATATAACTCTATGTTTAACGTCGCATAGTCAAGCCAGATAGCCGCGCGAGCAGATTAAAGATGGCAAACGAAATACGATTTTCATACCTAATTTACGTCTATATGGTCATTTATTTGACCCGTGAAACAACGCAGGACTGTGTCAATTGTCAGACAAACCAAGTTTTCGTGAAGATGGAAAACGAAACTGTCCGGGAGTTTGTGCTCCGAACATTGGAACACTACGACAGTCTCACACGCCCCCATCCCATCAATGCCGAAGAATCTCCGACCGTCGTCAAGCTGCACATGTACGTGATCGCTTTGAGCAATTTCGATATTATGAACATGGAGTACTCCATCGAAGTTTATCTACGCCAGCTGTGGAACGATCCCCGATTGCGTTTCAGTGGCCATGTCGACCAACTCAATCTGTATGCTTATAAAGAACGCCTGTGGATTCCCGATCTCTACTTCAGCAACGCCAAATCGAG
>JAUYWV010149390.1:0-10172 GCA_032274565.1 Nematoplana nigrocapitula
TTACAATGGAATAAATGTTTCCGATTTTTGCCTGCATTATAATCTGGTATTTAAAAACTGTCACTATCTCAACATTAGTATAATATTATATTTCACTATAAAAGAAAAGACCACAATACAAGAGAACAATAAAGTGTAATCGACGTTTCGTAGCGTTTTCTTTGAAGATTTTTCATAGATGATCCTGCACCGATCTTCTCGAATAAGTTCTTCCGTGCGATCTTCCAATTGGGGATTCTTTACTTTACTAGGTCTGCCACTTCTTGTTTTCGATCTCAAGTTACCAAATTCTCTTTAAGTAAACTGGCAGAATAATTTCTACAACATTCAAATTCTTGGCAGTGGCCAGTAAGCGATTCTTTTGCTATACAGTGTTTTATTTTTATTTTTTGATAGACTGTTATCTATCTGTATTTTAGTGTATTCCAATCTTCTATTGCGTCTTAACACTTTTCGTACAACTGGTTCTACGCCATCGTACGGACTTAATTTAACTCTATGGAAAAACAATCAATAACTCCAACCAATCAGAATGTGTCACGTAGTGATATTCAAACTGTTTATGTAAACCAATCGATTCGCTGACCTATTTTCAGATGTATACAATAGATTGACTTCACATCATGCACGCAGACCCTTGAGAAAGAGGGAAATTGGCTAAAATATAAGAAGTTGTTGTAGGAGATGCAAATCAAACAGCGACGAAAGTTCTGGTTGATCACTGCCATTGTAAATGTAATCAGTTCTATTTGATTTTTTAAGTACTACTGGCTAGTAGTCATGATACATTGCATCTACGACTACAGTAATTGCCCTCATGTTTCAGTTCATTCACTACTTCAAACCCGATTTCCCCGAGTACATGCTCTATGTGATGGGATTGATCATCGCGTTTACCCTGGTGCCTCTTTCCTTGATCAAAGACCTCAAGTACTTCTCTTTTCTCTCCATCTTCGCCAACATCGCCACTGTGGTCGGTCTGGTGCTCATCCTCGTCTACTGTCTGATGGGGATGCAGGACTATTCCACTATGCCCGCTGTACGCGGCTTCAGTGATCAGCTGGTCGCTTTCGGGATCATCATCTACGCCTTCGAGGCTATCAGTTTGGTGAGTCGTCGACTTCATTTTGAAGATGAATATCATTCTGGCGCATATATTAGAATAAATGTGTTTAATTGTCTGTTTAATACTTATATTAATGAACGATAGAATCCGTAATGAAAAACAGTTTCGAGTTAATTTACAGATCGCAATATCAATCAATAATATGTATAAAATGACGTATGACGTAGTGATTTTTCAGTCTTAAAAAGTGTCTAAAAAGGACAATTAGAACGGGTAATCTGTGGTTCCCATATAGCGTTTGTTTAATGACTGGCAACGCGCTGTGCGGGTGTTTCGTAGTCGCGTTCGCGGGTTTTTGTCGCGAATTGCAATCTCTATGTCAACTCTATAATTTCAACGTAATTCAATTTCCATTCTGCTGATTTGATCATTAGTTATACGAACAGTGTAAAATAGCAGCGAAAAAGGAAGAAATTGCGAAAAGATTATTTTTACACTGCGTGCAGGATTTCCTTTTCGACAGAAATCCTTGGGAAGTGTTCAGTTTTTCGCACCGATAATGGTCCGCCAATCAAGCTGACTCTGGAAATTGTCACCGCGCACTCCAGCCCAACTTCCTTCTTCGCCGATTGATCAGCATATGTTGTTCGCCCGGCAGAGGAGGCTGAACGATCCCGGGAAGCACTTCTTGCACGGCGAGTTAGTGGAGAAACACCCCCAACTATAGTTCAGACACCTTTTCCACAATGGGGCCTTGACGAGGCTCCGCCATTTGAAGGAAGGAAAGAGCGCTAATTTGGAAATCTTGTTGTCCCACTCCCTGCTATCCGTCTACTCCAGGCAGACTGCTCAAACTTCATTGTCTGCGGCGCTTCGCTGTCGTCTCTTACACGCGCTCTCTCTCTGTCGAATGAGGCCTAATGCGTCGCGTTGAGAGCTTCTGCTACTCGTTGTGTGTAAGGCGTGGGGATTGGGCCTTGTCCGCTTGTCATCTCCCACGGGGAATTATCTAGTTACATATGGCCGAATGAGATTTTCACAGGTTTTGCCCACGTCGATCTCGTTGGGATTTTCAAGGGGAAAATTAATTTTTCTTCCATCAGTCAGGCAATTAATCAGTGTGAAACTTTTTATAGCGCTGCTTTTCCAGTTGGAGACGGACGGATTATGACGAATAATAGGCTTGTTTAATTCTGGTCAACCTCGACAGCGGCTTCTCTGCTCAAGACTCCGCCCTATATGCTGCAGTAGATATATTGCAACTGGTATTTGCGTCGACGTATGTGTGGACGAACTGCTACACAAATGAAGTCAATTGGTTTTGAAGGATTGTTTTGTGCTAATAATTATTTTCGGTTAATTTGCGCTATAAACTGTACTGACAAGCGAAATGAATGATTTATTAGTATTCTAGATTGTAATACTATTAAATCAAATTTGTTAAATAATTCATAAATAATAAACCTATAAACACTAGAGATGCTTTGAGAAATCTTTCCATCACATGTGTTCAATAAGTTTGATAATAGATCCTACAATTAATGGTACGTATTAAATAATGATACTATATTATTAGTACTAGGGCAAGTATGAAATTGCACTAAAAATGTCAAAAATTGACTTTAAAAATGGTAAAAATTGCGTTTATTGACATTTTGCCTACTTGTACTTTACTATATGTAGGTAGGTTTGGTCTCGGCAGGCAATATTTACACACACAAACAGACACATAGCTTAGACGCGCTAGCTAGTGGCGTGTGAACCAGATTAGCCAGTGCCCGTGGTCATCACCTGTGCACACGAAACACTGACATAACAAAACAGAGAGCGAGAGATAACACAAGCATGGTCCTCGCATCAGGCGAGACGTGCTGCAATTGAGAAGTGTGCCTCCATTCCTACCTATACTAATGTATTCTTGAGCGCCGCTTTTATTGCTGTAACGACAAAAAATGCCTTTTCATTGCCCTTATAACTACCTATGGGGGTTTGCAATGCCACTTTAAATGTGTTATTTGAGCTTAACTCGTCAAAATGACATTGTGGTGTCAAATTGGCTTTATTGACTTTCACTTGCCTTACTCATAAGTGATCTTCAAAAAGGTCAGTTTTGGAGGTCAGGGGATGAACAGATAAAATTTTATTTGACACTAGTTCGATTTCTCTCAAAACTTTGATGAAGTAACAATGTGGTACACGTTTTTCTTTCTTTTATTGTCGGTAAATAATAATCTGCCTCTATTGGCTAAACTGCTACTAAAGATTTAGTTGACCGTCGTGATATTCTACTAGTCTTTGTAATTAATTATCAATTGTGAACATTTATTAAACGAAACAGAAGACACGTTGATTCAAAAGGACACAAAACATATAAATAGAATGTTGTACATTTTCATAAGTATTCATAAAAGCCACAATTTATATTTTATTGTACCACATTTTGCAGCAATCAGAACCTTCAGACAATTTGCATAACAATTTACTCTGTCACTGATGCCTGAACTTTTCTCAAATTGATTTTTATGCTATAACTAGCAGAGGGTACCCGCGTTGCTGGGCAATAGAATAGGGCACATGCTAAGCCTAACCCAAACCCTGCCCTAGTACGGTCCCCCATTTTCGGGGGTGCCCTGCAACTTTTGTTTTATGAATTTTTCTGTGGGAGGTTTCCTTCTGCCCGAAAAGGCCATATTTCACACCATTTTTAGCCTCATTGACCTCGCCCCCCCCCTATGTTACCCGCAGGGTTGAGGGGGTCACCCATGCAAAGGTGAGTCACTTTCACCAACGGTCCGGCCGCCTTTTGCCCGAAACGGCCATTTCACACCGTTTTTAGCCTCCTTGACCTCGACTCCGACCTCTTGGCCTTGACCCCGACCTCGGAGGTCGACCTCGCCCCCCTATGTTGCCCGTAGGGTTGAGGGGGTCACTCATGCAAAGTTTTATGTCGCTGGCACCAACAGTCCGGCCGCCTTCTGCCCGATACGGCCATTTCACACCGTTTTTAGCCTCCTTGACCTCGACCCTGACCCCTTGACCTTGACCCCGACCTCGTCCCCCTATGTTACCCGAAGGGTTGAAGGGGCCACTCATGCAAAATTTCGGGTCGCTGGTACCAACGGTTCGGCCGCTCACCTGGAACACACACACAGACAGACAACTTGACAAATATATATACAAGATAAGATTGATTCAAGTTACCGTGGTAAATACAAATGAACTCTCCTCCAAAGATCTGAAACGAAGGATTGTAGATGCTTCTAATTATTGGTGTGGTTATGAAACTACAGTATACTGTATATTTCTAGCAGTTTAAGGAGGCAAATGCCACTGTTAAAAGAATAATAAAGGAATAGAAGATACCTATAGAACTGGAAGACCGAAAAAATTGTCTTGGAAATCACTCCAAGGACGACTCTCCGTGATTTGAGAAGTGATATGACACCATCTGGAATGGTTGGTTGGTGCTACACAACCCCTTCCGGAAAATGGGGGGGGGGGTAGCGCGCGGCCACCGACCCCAGTAACCGGGTAACTCCACACGGCTGACTCCACAGGTCGATGAGGCCCACCGTCTCGCCAAAGATGGCAAGGCGGAGAGCAGCCGAAGAAGAGGGACAAGAAAGAAGCAGATATGATAGGTCCTGCTGATCTTCTCCGCAGGAAGGGCAAGAGTGAGAATCGGATTGACCAATCCGGTGGAGGTAAGATTCAAGGAGGGTGGAGTGCCCGTTGTAGCGAAGGCGCGGAACGGGGAAGGAGAAGCTCACTCGGAGAAGTATTTGAATCCGGTGGTCTAGAAGTTTGTTACGAAGAGTAGACTGCAAGGAGAGAAGAAAAGTGTGGTGGATGAAAGAGGAGAATCAGAGTGAGAAATTGGAGCGTTGAAGGGAGACGTGGCGCCGGTTTTGACTAAGGAGTCGGTCCTGTCATTGCCCCGAATTGATGAGTTCCCCGGAATCCATTGAAGGTTTACCGTTCGTTACACACATGCCGTCGAGGCGTTTGAGGGAGGACCAGATAGAGTGGAGGTTGGAAGTGAGAAGAAGGGACGGCCCCGAGTTCAGAAGAGATATGGATTAAAGAGAGTCCGAGTAGACTCTGATGGAGGTGAATCAGCAGATGCCTCTGTGCCCGACCGCCCAGGTCAGGGCCGCGCGGATGGTTGAGATCTCCGCGATGAAGCGATGGAGTGAGAGATCATCATTCTGGCCGGAAAAGGTTGCAGGAGATCGTTGCGCCAGCACCACCCTTTCCAGGTCGTTTAGAAGCGTGTACACATCTTTAACTTTCGTTAGTCGAAGACCACATGGTGTTGGACTTAAAGGATGTGTTGAAAGGAGACCTCTACTACTGACCACTCGTAACAAGAAAGATCATTTAGAGTATGCGAAATAGTATGTTGATGAACCTGACACAAGTAGGAAAATATCCTATGGAGTACAATTAAACGTACACAGTACCTACATACAGCCAAGTAGGGTGGTGGCAGTATCTCGTGTTATGGGGCTGTTTCTCAGCTGCAGGTACTGAGGAGTGCATATATGCATTAACCGAACAATGATTTCACATGTGTATCAGAATATTTTAATCCAAAATCTCATGAAGTCCGTTAACAGTTTTCGTACGGATCCGTAATTTCTCTTCCATTGGGACAATGATCCGAAGTATACTGTATTTCGAAATCCCCTCAAAAATGTCTAGAGGATCACAATGTCAGAGTTTCGAAGTGGCCCAGCCAGTCGATACTGACATCAATTCGATAGAAATTTTGTGGCATGATGAGATATAGCGCGTGATCGCCAGAAACGAAATCCGGCCAACTGCCATGCACTGGAAGCCATCTCTCGGGAGGAAAGGAATGACAGTTATGAAGACACTTGCCGAAGACTTATTGCTGTTGATGCAAATCGTGTGAAGGCTGTTATTGTTATCTTACAAAATGTGGTACAACCATGCAATTATGAACTGTGGTGTATAAATACAGTACTTATAAAACTGCATATTTTATAATTCTATACTTTCGTGTCATTTTGAATCAGCATGTCTTCTGTTCTGTTTAATAAATGTTCACATTTTATAATAAATTATTTACATAAAATGATTTTATAATAATATTATTACAAGTATTAAACCCTTGGCAGGATGCTGGAAAGTCGTTTTAAAAGAGTTACGGTATAGGTAAGTAGTTTTGCAAGCAACGGTATAACAAATTATAATACATTTCATTAAAAGAAATAACAACGGACAAGCAATACACAATGAGAAACTATAAAACCTCTAGTGAAATTCTGTCAAATATTTAAATGTAATATATGAAATTAGATAGACAGAAAGCTATCCCTAGCGAATCAAACAACTGGAAAACTGGAAGAAAATACTCGTCTTTCTATATGAAGATGCCTGCAGTTCCAATAACTCCTCTTTACAGCTGCGATTTGTAAACAATAGTTTGGCAGGGCCTGTAGATATACATAGATTTCATATGGGTCAAAGAATAGAACAATTTTAATAAAAACTAAACTCCTTATCAGCAGATGGTTCGCCATTGTCTATGTATACTCTGGTGTTCCTAATAGCGGTACGGTTGTGAATAACAGCACGGGTTGGAAAATTGTGAAAATTCTGATAAGAGTACTGGGATGAATAATAACATAGGGGGTGGAAATTTCATACAACCACTGTTGAAGCAAGAAAAATACAATTTTATTTATTAAGAGAGCGTAACATTATTACGTGAATTAACATTTACTCTCATTATTATCATGTACTAGTAGGATTACCCGTATATAGTGTGTGGCTATATAGCGAGCGCGGTTTGTTAAGGGAATTGACAAATCGATCATTAGAATGTCTGACCCCGAAAATTGACAGAGAAAAACGTGCATAAATGAATTTTTCCTTTATCTGTAGCATATTGATTTGCCATTCAGCGCATAGAGTATCCTTACATACATCAAAGTGTTATGTACGCGCTACCATTGATCAACGTAACAAAACTGTAAACATCAAACAAACAAACTTTAAAAAACATACTGAAGAGAAACAGTTTTCAGATTCAATGTCGTTAGTAGACTCTTAATCTGTACTATATTGATTTAGCTTTGTAGCTAGCAGCTACTCTAGAATTCAAATTCAGTATTCTATGAGTATACCAGATATTGATTTTCAAAGCAGCAAGCGCCTACTGCAGAATTCAAATTCCTACGAATACTGGAAATCATCTATTAGCATGGTTTTTTGGGGGGTATTTTCTGCTGAGGGTCTCACAATTAGAAATTTTACATCTCGTGGCTATTTTCCCATGTTACCCATTGGCGTGGCATTTTTTTGAGTCATCAAACATGCAAATCCGTCAAGAGAGTTGGGAGATAAATACCGGCCAGACATACATACATACATTTATCTAATTATAGATAGGATACAATGAAACAGTCATAATTCAGGACTATATACAGATAAACTACATATTGTACATGAATACATAGATGAGGTTGGATAAATAATTATGCGAAGATTTTTTATTCTGAGTCCTTTTCATCTGATTTTTATCTGTATAATAAAACTACCCAACATGAAAACATTCGAGTACATCAGTAAATTTCAAGTACACGTGGCCACCCTGTAAGCCTGAATATGGTGTTACGACTTATGTATAGAATACGATTTTTCATAATTTTAGTAATTCAATATTCTCAAGCTGTATAATGAACTGCTACTGGGCTGGTATGACCGTAAATTGCCAGTTGTGTACTTGTACACTGTAAATCGATAAGCTCAACTCTTTACTTCTGGTTGGCCGGTGACGTCTCAGACGTCTCGAGTGAAAGCAGTTTCCAACTGTTATAACTATACAGTCAAATGTTGCCGATCTTGTCAAGAAAGAAAACTGTTTAAACGCCGGAATTCTATGGAGAATTGTCTATCTTTTAGCACGAACAGCGCAAATGTGACGATGATTGGCAGATTTCATGGAGTAGATGCTCATCTAAATGCACAGAATGACCAGATTCATGGAGAAGCCTCTTCGTGCCATCTTATCCATCATGCTGCTGAAATTGGTGTATCTGCTCTACCTTTCATGATGGACGAAATTTTGGTCGAAACCTATTGTTATCTCGAAAAATTTACCAAACGACAGGCATCCTTAGAGAAGTTCCAAATTTGTTATACTATGTCGAACATCATCGTATAGTGAAACACGTGTCAACATGTTGGTTGAGCATATTACGGTGCCACGATCGAATCTTGGGACTTTTCTGTGATGCCAAGAAGAACGCACAGTTGATGATTTTTACAAAATGTGCAACCAACAGCCTCTAATGTTTATTTTGCAATTTGAAGGTAACCAGGTCTGATTTTAGCGAAAATGGCAGCATTGTTTTTCTTGACTCAGTACGATCAATTTTATAGATAGATTTATTGTACATCAAAAGTTTTGGGTTCGTTTAAACGTTACAATCATGTCAAAATTCCAAAGTTTTATGGATAACCTTTGCACTAAGCCCATACAAATGTAAAAAAGCATAAATGAAGAGTATTACCCTATGATATTAGCAGTCTGAGAAGAATCAAAAAATTGTATCGGAACCGATAGAAATGTCTGAATCAATACAACAATGATTGTATTTTATAAAATTAATCGCTATAAAATAATAAATATAATTTAGGAATAATATTTTATACATATCAAATGTTAAAATTCTTCTATGTAAAATTATTATCAGTATGCAACCAGAAATTAAAGTATATCTCGGTATAATCTTTACTAAAATACTAAATTCTCGGAACATTGACCAGCGTGTAAATAAAAGTATGGATTTCTAAAATATATATACTGTATATAAAAAATGATATTCATGTATAAGTATACATGATAAACTATTTTGTTGATTCTGTTACCTCTATATCCATAGTTTTCTTTTTAATTATCATGTTTTAATAAAACCTATTGTATCGGTTTGTACCTTAGAGTTTTAGCATCCTCATGGTATGATTTTTATTGTACTAACAACTCTCCTTTCCAGAAACTACATTCTGGAACACTTGATATTGCACGCATTATAATATACAGTCTACTCCGCTTAAACCGGACACCCATAAATCTCTGAAAATTATCCGGTTTATGCATCGTCCGGTTTATAGAAAAGCAAGGAAAACTATGTTATAGCAACGTTTATTTAAGAAAAAAATTGAACAATCGTAATGTTATCTTAAAAATGGTATATATAGTCATTTAAAGAAGTCAGTAATAGACGTCTGCTTCTTCCCTCGTACCACCTCCTAACACAGCACGTCATTAAGAAGAACCAAACAAATGAAAGCATCATTTCAAGCGATGCACATTGCCGGCTACTATTTACTGGACTGTATCGATTTTTTTCTACAACAATGAAAGCGTCCAGATTACGCATAGCTAAATACATAATAATAATAGAGTGTGGTAGACTGGTACCCGGAAAGGCGTCCGGTGTACAGTTTAGCCACGTCTGGTTTACACTTACCGTTTAACATAGAATAGATACAAAGAAATATTGGTTCTTTATTTAGCGTCCGTTTTAAGCAGTCGTCCGGATTAGGCGCGTCCGGTTTAAGCGGAGTAGACCGTACACAGAGATCTTCAATATTTATTTGTTAATGCAGTCTATAGCGTTTGTGTCCATCAAAACTTTTCAAAACTAAAAAACACTGCATACTAACACTGTATAATGTACGCCGAGAGGTGGAGTTAAAGACATGTGTAGAGAAATGCGCTTATACTCACCGATTCAGAGCCATTTTTGGATTGAAATAGGGAAGACTTGTCTTGGGGTGTCGGGAATCAGGACCTTCAATATGAATACGGACTCCATTCTCTTGCATATCCATGCGGCGTTGGGTTGGGAAAAAAACTATTGACAAATACGAAGACGACAATACAACAAAGCTGTAATAATGATATGCTGACTGTGTCGCGCTGTCCATCCTATCTATAATTAGATAAATGTATGTATGTATGTATATGTCTGACCGGTATTTTTCTCCCAACCCTCTTGACGGATTTGCATGCTCGATGACTCAAAAGAATGCTACGCCAATGGGTAACATGGGAAAAATAGCCACGAGA
>JAUYWV010149401.1:0-10172 GCA_032274565.1 Nematoplana nigrocapitula
TCTACTTTATCGAATGCACGGGCGAAATCAAATAACATAGCCACGGTACGCTTGTAGGGCTTATTGGCCTGGAAAACTGTGATGACATCGTCTACCAGTCTAGCAACTTGATCGGTGGTGCAGCGCTTCTTGCGGAAACCTGATTGGTTAGGGGCAATTTTTCCTTGGGATTCCAACTCAAACATGTCTTTCTTTTATGAGTCTTTCGGGTAACTTTGCAATCAAGGATGTAAGGGTAACAGGTCTGTGAGATTCCATCAGACTGCTGTCTTTTCCTGGTTTAGGCATGGGTACCACTATTCCCATTTTCCATTCCGGTGGGATATACCCTTCCTTCCAGCTTTTGTTGTAGATGGCTAGAAGAATGTTTTTGGCTTCCTCAGACAGGTGGGTTAGGAATTCGGTATATATCCCGTCCCTACCAGCCGCACGGTTGCTTCCAAGCATCTTAATAGCATAGTTCAGCTCCGTTATCGAGAAGTTCTTATCCCCTTCACCGTTCCCCTGTATGTTGCGGTGTATTTTGTTTTGCTTGGCAATGTTTCTCTCATTCGCTTTGCTGTTGCGGTCCCTTGGGCATTTCACTGTTCTGGCTACCTGGGCATACATTTTGTTGTATTGCTCCGCCTTGTCTCTGTCATTGCTAATGATCTTTCCATCCTTTATAATGGCAACATTGGCTCCTCCGACCTTTTCTCTATTGATCCCCTTCAGGACCTTCCATGCTTTTTCAAGATTAGACGAACCACTTAGTGTGCCTGCAAACTCCCTCCAGGCTTTTTCCTTCTCCTGGTTGATAAGCTTTTTGACCACAACGCACATTTCTACCCACGCTTTTCTGGTCTCTTCGCTAGTATCAGCCTGTTCCCTCAGTTGGTTTCTAGCATCAACCGCATCCGCTACCTCTTCGCTCCACCAAACCTTAGGATCACGGCGTCTTCCTTTAGGTATTGCTCTTCCTGCTTTCACAAATGCTTTCGTAAAGATGTCGTTAAGCTCGGTCAACTTGCGGTCCAAACCTCTAGAGTCAGAGACCAAACAATTCTGAAGTTGGTTATCCACCTGGCTTTCAAACTTTCCCCAGTCCGCTTTAAGCCAAGCATATCTTGTTTGAATGAGACCAGATCTTGGTAGGTCGGCCATGTCTCTAGCGTGATCGTCTTGCACATCGCAAAGCTGATAGGCAGATGATCCGTGTTAAGGGCTGCCAGGGTCTTCCAGTTCATAATGTTAACCCCTTTGCTCAGACTGAGGTCCGGTGTGCTACAACTACCATTGCTTTTCTTCCTTAGAGTGTGTGTGCCGGTGTTAGCAAGATTTGCATCGTTGTCTGTGATCCAGTTTGCGATATCTTGGTCTAGCACATCTTCGTTACAGATAGGGTCCCAGGTGTTATGGTGGGCATTGAAGTCACCAGTGATCACAAAGTCTTCCTGCCAGTCTAGGGCCTCTTCTGCTGAGAAGTTTTGCACCCGGTTATCACCTTCCGTATCCCGAATAGGGGGGACATAGATATTATATAGGTTGAGGTTCCAGATTCCGATAATCAGCTTAATGCCCATTCTATCCGTGGTGTTGTCATTGGCTAGATTATCAACTTCCAGACTGCAGCAAGCGAGATGTTCACAGTCTTTGACCAGAATAGCAATGCCACCTCCTCTTACTACTCCCATATTTCTAGCTGTAACTCTGACCTTCCTGAAGCAGGTATATCCATTGAGTTGGAAATTGGTATTCGGTGTGAGTTTGGTTTCTTGCACACAATTTCATATTTTCCGTCGTAAGCAAGCTTCTCGAGTTCTGCTTTTCTAGCTCTTATGCCATCTGTGTTTAACTATAGCACCTTGATGGACTTCACTTGACTTCTGTCATCGGATTCTCCCTTGTCTGTCTGCCCCCTCTGGAGTGGGGACCAGGATTGGACTCGATGTCCCCGCAGTGCGAGAGAAGAATTTTGACACCCCATCTTTTGGCGACTCGTCCGGGTGTCTTATACGGGTCGCCAATCAAAACCCCATTTGAGTGTAAAGTTTGGTTTTGGGTGCGGTGGGGGTTGTGTGCACATGTGATGGTAATAATAGAAGTAATATGCAGATAACGAGAAAGCACGTGAGTAGACAGTAAATAACACAAGTACATAGACAGATGATTGCAAGAATGTGACAGTAGCAGTAAACCGCTGACAATGCAGATAGCCACAACACAGTAGCAGTAGCGATGACAATAGTAACACATAGCAACAGGAGCAGTAACAGTAGCAACAGGCACAGTAACAGAAGCTGTAGATTCGAGATCTCCTCTCCGTTTGTCTCGCTCTCGTGGGGATTGTGCAACTCCCCCCGACATCCATTGCATCGGATCTCCTGCCCACACTGGAGCATGGGTTGTGTGCAGCCATTTTGTACCCCGTTTCCGGGGGCCAGGGAGCACCGCGAGAAGGCGGATGCATTGCTCCCCACGATTCCTCTTCGCAGACGACGCCGTCCTTATGGTCACAAGCAACTCGCTTGAGGAATGTGGAATAAAATTACAACCCAATATAGACCACATAGAGGCTTGGACACGTAAATGGAAAGTGGAACTAAGTGGATTCATGAACGCGCCGGCATCCTAAAGTAAAACATGCCGAGAGAACAGCTCAACCCCGCCCCCTATCCACCCTCTTGGGACCTACCAGATACTTGCCAGGTAACTTTTCACCTATAAACACCTGCATATTCTATCGGAGGAAGTGCCCCGGAAAGAAGGAAAGCGGATGCATTGGTCGCATTATCCATACTACCAGATGCACAGTGCAAAATGTGGACCGATGGATCCGTTGTCGGAGAACGCAGGATGGGAGGTGGAGGGGCGTTCATTGAGATGGAAGAGAGCCTGAACAGAACGACCTTGGAAGTGGCAGGGCCGTCCTGCAGTAGTATGCGCGCCGAGCTAATAGCACTGAGGGCATCGATTTACCACCTGAAGACAAGGGACATATAAAGAGAATACGAATCTGCCCGGACTCACTATCGGGACTGCAACTTCTCTCCAATGGACCTCAAAAACAGCCGAGCTCTCTAGCAACAGATGTGTGGAGACTGCTGCTCGAGGCTGGCGGGTCCGCCGACATAGCCTTGCAGTGGATCCCAGGACATGCCGACTTTTTTGTTTACACAGTTTCTTCCAGAGGATGGGAGTTGACCACAGTTTTTACACTCAGTCACTGGATCACGACTCTTGCGAGCCACGGGGAGTTGCCAGCCATTTCGCTATTTCAACCTGAAGCCACCACGTGGAGGCGACTGGCTTTACCCTCGGGCAGACAGTGCTTAGTGGAGGGGCCATTCAACCACACCAATGATATTTGTAATGCTTTTACACACCATACCACGGCCACTGTCAGGGAAGCGGTGCTGAAATTAATTCAGTGACACAACCAGCATTTGAACCCTGGATGTCAGGCTTCGCAGTCACCCTCGCTAACCACTCGGCCACCCACTGCTCACATGTCTCTTAGTTGGATACCCTGTCTTCACCAACTGCTGGGCATGACTTTTGAACGCATCTCTCAATAAAAAAATAAATATATCTTCTACATTTGTACTGTATATTCCTTATTCCTAATGTTAATATACTCTTAACATATGGCTACTAAACCGCGCGTGTTACCACCTACCACACATAGATTACAATTGTAGATGTCATTCACAGCTGCTTCAGTGTATTGTTTACAGAATAGAATCGTATATAAATTGTCCTCTAAGCCCTACGTGTGTCATCTGGATAGATAGAGGCGTTGTACGCCAGTGTTGAGTAGAGTATGTAGGCATTTGTCAGTCAGAACTTGATTGCTATGTGACAGTTGAAATTTATCAACTACGTTCCCGTGTCTCTTTCTCTATGCACGTTATTCGAACAAAGTGCCCGAACCTTCCTCTAATTGTCCCCGCCATGTCTATCTATTTATCTGTCTGTCTGTCTTCGATATAACGAACATCCATGTTAGTCATGTGTAGCCAGCCGGCTGAACTTTTTGCGTTTGGCAATGTATGAAATTAGGTTTACGTTACACCAGAAGAGTAGAAGAAGGCAATTACCCCCCCCCCCTCCGTTGAAAAAATAACTGAGTCACTTCATTGAACCCAGCTTAATTGTTTGCCTCTCTTTGGTAAATTGTTTAAATTGATATACAATTCATGGTAATTGTATTTACTCCCTGTGAGAACATTATACACTGTCGATTCTGATCGTGGATCTTGTCTGGGACACGCTTCGTTAGCTGTATGTTATTGCGTATACCAGAAATTTGTTTGTGTTGGCTGTATATATAATAAGCGAAGATGATGAAAAGGTTCTTTATGTATTTTTGAGAAATCCTTCGGGAAAATTGTCATCAGATTTGTCGACGCGTTATGTTTATGTATAGCATTTGTTGCGAAAGTTATGAGTTTAGCATTTAGTGTATTTAAAATTAAAATCTCTCAGGTTTCTCCTCTCTCAGGTTCTCTTTCTCTCAGCTGTCTCTCTCTCTCTCTCACACACACACAGAGATTTCTCTCTCCTTCTCAGATCTCTTTCTGTCTAACTTTCTCTTAAAGCTTTTCCTGTTTCTGCTTTTCATCTCTCTTACCTCTGGTAGGTCGGGGCGCAGACGCGTCCCCTTGACCGAGAATTACAGCAACAACAAAAGGAGAGCTAGTTAATTGATGCTTGTGCGTGTTTTTGAGAATTCGTGTGCGCGATTAGCGACAAGTCGGAAAGCAAACCATAGCCATGTCGTGTTAGAAATTAGACTACATTGTCCTTCCGTTAATTTGGGACTGCATATTGTGTGCTTGTATAGGAGAATACACCTCATACTCCACCGAGCGAACCAAATTTGATCAACTTGGTGGACGATGATCCCCTCGATTTGGACCAGAGTGCCAGTGACCGAGGCGGCGGGGGCGGTGGTGGAGCGTCCGGAATGTACTCCGCCTACGATCCCTTTCCCTTCACTGCCGGCCATCCGTCGACAACTCAGAGGAAGGCATCGGGCGCCTCACCCAAGGGGTCCGCCCGCAGACACCATCCGCACGCTAAGGTGGGCATCTCGGACGAAGACGACGACGAGGAGGACTTGGTGGAGGGAGCGGCCGGGTACAGGCGTCTCATGGGATTGGCCAAACCGGTCAGACCTGCGCCTCCGCTGGTCAAGGTAGGCGGACTCTGACAGGCTGGATTCGGTATAAAGTTACTGTCGTATTAAATAAGGGATGAATTAAACCAGGGATATTACAGCGCTCTTCTATTACCGCATTTACAGTATGGGAATGCTTTAACAAAAATATGTCCAGATGATAATTCAAAAGCAATTACTTTTATGACAATTGAGAGGCCCCTTTTAAAATAAAATCAATGCAATATTAAACTAATCGGGGATCCTAGGTACGCCCACCCCGACTGTTTTGAAGCAGCTTCGGACGCGATGCTTACAGGTGTAACAGTTTAAGAGGCCAAATATCTCCGCAGAGTCCCACAAATTCCACTTTACTTGTTGGAAGGTGACCTGTGGTTGGTTGTACTCGATTTTCCATGCATTGCGTATGGTCAGTGCTCCCGTTCTCTTCAAAATGCTTCCTACCTCCGTGGGCCATCTGTCGAGCTGCTTCTCTCACAACAGAGCTCAATCTCAGACCGTAACTGGCTGCAACATTATATCCAACTTACAGTGGAACCTGTGCCGGTGTGCTTTCGGTCTACGCTCCTCCCATCATCGTGTTGACTGATGGACTTACATGAGCAAAGTATTAATCAGTGTACTTTTGCTACATTTCTGCTATGGCTCTTAGGCCAGAATACATCAGTATTACGATGAATAATTATGAATCGTGTCTGCGTCCATTGTATACCTAGATGGTTAGAACTGAGGAATTGTGAATCACGCAGTTCCCCGCTTGTGTGCCAGCCTGAACAAGCGCGTGTTGTCCGCTCTCTTTCTCTGTGCTCAGGTCCACATGGTGTCGGCGGACGAAGAAGACGATGAGGAAATGCCATCGCAGAAGCGCAAGGACTGTCTGGACGGCGAGGTGAACCCGATGGATCTGGGTAACTATGGTGACGACGAGGAGGAACCGGAGGACGATTTGGATCGGGAGAGGCGGGCCTACCAGCCGCCGCGGTCCTCCCGCCACTGTCAACCCGCGACCCACGTGCTGCGTCATCACGGCGGGCCGGCCCTGCTCAACTTCGAGGACTCCGAGGAGGACCGGGACGACGAGCCATCGGTGGCCCCGGCCAATGCCCAGTGGGTTGCCGGCGGACCGGCGGACAAGTGGACCAATCAGAGGGAGGCCTCGGCCGAGTGGGAAGATCAGCACAACGGGATCGGGAACAACCGCGGACAGTGGTCGTCCGGAGACAAGTAGAGAGCGATCCGTGTGCAAGACATTTCGTCGTCCCCTTCTGTTCCTGTGTGCATAGCGTGCGTCATTCTTGTCTCTCTGCCTCATCCTCTGTGTCTGTGGCACTGTTGTTGTCTTTCGTCGACTTTTGAGCATGTTGGTTTCTCAGCCATTTCCAAAATCTCCCAATCAACATAATTATTTTGTTCTACATATGTTTGGGAACTAAATCCTCCTCAGAAGATATTAACTGAACCTGGTGATTGAATGAATTTTCTTATTCAAGGGATATCGATCAATATTATGTTTTGCAATCTTCCACCCACCTCAGTCAACCCGTTTCGTTTTATTTTTTGTGTAAATGTCCGTCGTCTGTGTTGTCAGGGTCAATACGGTGGTGACCTATTGTTGACTTGTTCTATTTTTATTTTTTCTTGCGACTGAATATCATCAGGCGACTTGAGAGAGCGCGCATTGGTGTAGTGGCAGTGTTCATTTGTTTTATTTATTAGGAGGTGTAAAAATGTATAGTTGTTGCCATTTTCATTGGACTCTCTGTCATCGTTCTGGTTCCAAGTTTCCTACTATCATCTCTCATGTACAGTTACCCCTTTCCTCTATCTCATTCTCTCTCTCCGATCAATGCAGTGCATGGACGATTGATTTTGTGATATTATATCGTGCTTCAGCTGTTTTTGCGCGGACTTCGTTTTTTTGGCACTGACAATTTTCTGGATTACAATTTTAAATCGTGGTAGCGATTAGCGAGTGACTGTATTTCCCCATTTGGAACGCCAATGTGTATGTGTGTGTGTGGTGGTTGTAGACCGTCCATCGATCGTGCATCATTGACATACTTCGCATGCCTCCTCCTCCATTCTTCAAACGCAGGTAGAACGGAAATTTGCGTGTGCTGTGTATTGTACGTGTACCTGTGTTGTGTCTGTTTGGAAGCGTTTTGTAAGCATATTATGTAGTAAGTGTTTGTGTTCCAAAAAAACGATTTGACTCGCGCGCAAAACCACTTTTTGACGCATTTTGTTTGTTTTCAAACGAAACGATGTTTTCTCGCTTACCGCGTCGCAGACTTCCTGCTTCCCGTCTCACCTAGCAGCCTCTTCTCCTGCGTTATTTTTCTAATGCTCCTCCCAGCGGAATTTGAACTGTACCTACCTGACCTCGACCCACCCAACTATATTGTTTTAATTTCTCATTTTTTCAACAGGCGTTATTTTCTCTTATAATGACGTCTCCATTGTGTGTGCGTGTGTGTGTACATTCGTTTGTGTTTTGTGTACATGATTGTGCGTTCCCGTTTAGGAGACGGCCAGATTTTTCTCGCTCGATACGGCGACCTATTTCTTTTCTCCCAGCCCCCCCCCCCCTATAAAAATGCGATGGTCGTTTTTGACAAATTCCACAGTGTGTACGTGTCGTTCGCATAGTCAGCTATGATTGATGATTGTCTCCTTTGTCTCAATCTGTTGTTGATCATGGAAAAAATTTTTGACCACTCTACACATTTGATTTCAAAGTAATAATAATAATCAATTACCATCTCGTGCTTTCGTTTCTTCACTTCATCCCATTACGCCTCTCCCTTTCCAAACGATCCTCCCACCTCATACTAATTGTGCTTGGTGTAATGACTATAATATGAAAGAACAGATGACAACCCTGACATTACGTGCTCGTTGATAACAGTATGCCTCTTATTGTTCCAGCGTCTCAGTTGTCTTATGAGAAGATTACATGTTTATCTCTCTCTCTCTCTCTTTCCGGAACTGTCTCCATGTACTTATATATTTGCTATACAGAGCAGACAACATCCTGTTTCTCACTGCGTGTGTGTTTCTGTGTGTCTTCTTCTGTGTATGCTCCAGCTAGCTGTGTTTTTGTCCATGTCCGGGCTGTTGCTGAAAGAGTTCTTCTATATATTTATTCTATTAAAGAGTCAATCGCGATTATGATGTATGTATGCTATAATTTCAAAACTTAATTTGCATGGATATTTTAGTAAACCATCTTTATATGACTTGACTTTTTCCTGTTTTTATTTAATTATCCTAAAGACGAGCAACTTTAGTAGTGTCCCAGGCATCATACCTCGCTTTATTGGCGGAGAATTCGATGAAAGATTTAAACGCCATCGTGACAGACACAAGCCCAGTATAAAGCACAGAAAAATATGAAAATATTGACCTATTGTTTTATCAGCTTAGGTATCCAACTCTGGTGGGAAGGTCTTCGTCTCGGTAGGTAAGGCGCTGCACGCACTTTGTTAACTTGAGTTATCTGCAACAGGGTTGTCAGCCGGGAGGCTCGTGGTTCAGTGTGCAAGTTGGCCTTACTACTTCTAGTACTAAAAAACGTATCTGATTTTTTAAACGTTTTCTGTAACTAACTGTACTACAGTGAAGTACACTACAATAATAGTTATTCATCACAGCTTGGCTAATATGTTTTCATAGAAACGCTAAATCAAATGATAGCATTGGTGTTAAGTTCCATCACCACCTACTTATGAGATTATTGGGCTAAAAATGTATTTGTTTTTTTACTCAAATAGATTTCGCTTATATATGCATCTAGCTCTTATCAGATAGTCCCTCTAACTCTTACTTCGACCGGCACGTTTTGCCACATCTTTATGGGTCTTCCTTTAGCTTCTTGCATCTTCTTTGCAATCGTTCAACTTGCTGCTTCTTGGAGTAACGTTTCCTTCTCTATCCACTCTGTCATTATAATCTCCACATCCTCAAATTAGTTTTCTTTACGTGGATATGGGACTCCGAAGTTCCTATAGATATACTCAGTCGTTCTTATAAATACTAACCAGCTAACTATTTTCAAGAAGGATTGCGAACATTCCTCTGGTGATAACGTTATTGGGTTTATTTTGTTTTTTTGTTTGATGTACAGAGAAAACTCTGCGTAACCACTAACCAACCTTATTTACTACGGTTTTAACGCGGAATAAATAAAGACAACATTGGCAGGGACGCCGGAACAGTCCGGGCTGTTGATAGTCGGCACCCCCGGGCAAGGTTGCCCTTTATTCAAATTCCTCGCGGTACTGTATTATAAGTTCCAATTTGTAGGCAGGCGTTAAGCCAACTTTGGATTTTATTTTGAGCAAAAATGGAGTCGGATTCACGCACTGGATAAATTGTACCATAGCTTTCAAAGAGCACGAATCATCTGTTGGTCACTGCGCTGCACTGAAAAACAAAGCAAGCTATGAAAACCAAAACGTGGCTGTATTAATTAAATTGTTAAATGACCGTCAAGCAAAACAAGGAGATGCGTAGAGATGGTTTACTGGCACACCTGAACACTCTCAAAACAATTCTTCGACAGGGCCTCGCAATTCAAGGTGATACGGATAAAGATTCCAACATCAGACAGTTTGATATTGATAAGTCAGCACACTGCAAGCGGCTTCGACTCTTACTCGACGAAGGGAAATATATGGCTCATGATGTCCTTGAAGAACAAGAGCAGATCCTTTTGCTGGTTGCTCGAGGAAACCTGAACAATTATATCGCGTCTCAACCTTTCTTTTCATCAATCGTAGATGAATCGTCCGATATCTCAAAAGTGGAAGAACTTTCCCTCATTATTCGAACATGCTCAGATGAATACTGCGAATTCTCTGTTGGTAATTTTAAAAGACATGTTACTTCGCTGTAATCTGAATATGTCAAAAATTGCGGGAATGGCCTTTGAAGGTCCCAGTGTAATGAAACTGCTTTCAAAGCGTGTAAAGGAACTATCTGCAAGCGCTTTATACATTCATTGTTTAGC
>JAUYWV010149412.1:0-10172 GCA_032274565.1 Nematoplana nigrocapitula
ATATTGGTGACCAGCTAGATCTGCCCTTAGGTAGCCTCTGGTCTACCATTTGTAATTTTGTAATTACAATAAAAATCGATTATTATTATTACTACCCACTACCCAGAGGTATAGCTGTGGAATCACATTTCTTCACTGGGTTGTCACAACGTCTGTAATTTCAAGCGTTATTTTGCAAAAATAATTTTTTCATAGTTCCACTTTTTAACTCATTTGTTCTGTCTTCCTTTTAAAATGAGACCCGATTGTTTTAATTTAATTTTTAATACATGTCATTAGATGGTTTTGCTTTGTGAAAGTTGAAAACTTGTTCTTGGAGAGGCATAGAGTTAGTTAGACATACATAACAACAACAACAACAACAACTACTACTGCAGAAACTTCAACTCAAATTTCTCAAGCTTCTCCGTACAACATAATCAAATATTTATTAATTTAATTTCCGTGACGTCAAGTCCTGAGAAGACTGTGTTCTCCTGAAATTAGGGAAGTAATATAATATGCACAATGCTCGGGTAGTGCCTTCGTGAGTTCAGGGAGACATTGTCTGGAAAGGCGCATTAGGTTCCGCGCACGACAAAGAATGCGTTCCTCACTACAGTCTTTGCAAATACACTTCCAGGAAGAGGAAAAGGATATTCAGAGCTGCAGAAAACTCATAGCACTTTCTCAATGCATTTCGAGTTATGTGAATTATCATGATAGAAAGATGTTTGAATTAGTCGGAGAAATTAAGAGAATAATTCCTTCAAATTCTAACCAAACAACAAGAAGTCTACACCCCTTCCCGATTGTGGGGTCAACCGCAGATTGTGCACACTACGATTACTAATCCATCAATTATTGTAGAGAAGTGATGGAGCACTTAACCTCTACTACTAATTCA
The DNA here is from genome assembly GCA_032274565.1 of Nematoplana nigrocapitula. Classification (NCBI taxonomy): domain Eukaryota; kingdom Metazoa; phylum Platyhelminthes; order Proseriata; family Nematoplanidae; genus Nematoplana; species Nematoplana nigrocapitula. The sequence continues at coordinate 887 of JAUYWV010149412.1, forward strand.
CTGCTGCTGACCAGTATACTCGGAATGGGAAGCAATGGAGAGATTGAAAAAATAATAAAGTTGTATGTGTTTACTATCTCCTCCTAGACCAAAATACGAAAGCAACTCATCATATTCTTTAAAAAATGAATTGTCCACAATATATTATACAGTATACTACGTACATATACAAGATAACGCTCTGATTCCGAATGTTTAATAAAATTAAATTTTGGCGCAGCTCTTCAGAGAGCGCTACACGCAGGTAAGTCAAATTCAGAAAGCATCAATAATGATCGAGAGTGTAAATGCCACGACTGGTAAAGAGTTACAAATCAATACATGCAGATTAAATACCTACAGTATAAAAAGTAATAAATATAAACAAAATAAAAAAGGGTTCAGCCATACTAAAGGATAAATCTGAGAGAATAAAAATCAGACTTGGGTTCAGATTTATCCATTTATATTGGAGGTACCTGAAGCTATCTGGATAATCGCCTGAACCCAAGCCTATGTGTACAGTATGATTTTTATTCTTTCAGATTTATTCTTTAGTGTGGCTGAACACTTTTTTATATTGTTTATATTGATTACTTTTTATATTTGATCTGCATGTATTGATTTGTATCTCTTAACCAGTCGTATCAATTGCATTCTCGATCAGTAATACTTAATGCATGGCAGACGATTGGTTACCGCAAATTAATCTATCTACTGAACTCCGAGTTCATCGATTAATCACCGAGCGTTAACGAGTTGATTAATCGAAGAATGAGTAGTTCAGTAGATTAATTCGCGGTAGCCAACAGTCTGCCATGCATTAAGTGTTTTATCCAACGATGGCTATTGCAAAAGTGTTGGTTAACTCAGTTAACCAACACTTTCTACCAAAAGCGTTGGTTGCCATGATTTAACTGAATAGTTTTTGCATTACGATCAATAGCCATCGTTGGATAATTATTGATGCTTTCTGAATTTGACTTACCTGCGTGTAGTGCTCTCTGTGGAGCTGCGCAGAAATTTCATTTTATTAAACATTATGAATCAGAGCGTTATCTTGTAAATGTTTCTCCGGGCCGTATACCGCATATTATTATATGCTAGAAGCATTTCCTGATTGAATATAAAATGTAGTATATACTTTCTGGAATGTAGTATACAGTATACTTCCTGGAATGTTGTATAAGAAGGTAGACCGAGAGAGCGATTGCCATTCAACATCACTTAGCAGAAAAAACACGAATCAAGTGATAGAAGAGACGCATTAAACAGTACAGCTAACGCATCACAACAAGTTTAATTCTCAAAAATGAATGTCGCAATTAATTTATCATAGAGTTAAATTTTAAAACGTTGCCAAGGTTGGCTTATGATAATATCGTTATAAATTGTGCAGAAGATTATACCACTTTTTTAAAATACTCAGAAAAATAAATCAATGCTTCGCAGAATTGCCGAGAAGTGCCGTGCAGACCCACTTGAATGATTGTATTGTGTGCAGGGATAATGTGCCTGATTGTTTTACCATCATGGAGAGTGCTCAATCTGATTTAGGCTTAGCGGTGAAGGAGGCAATTGCTATCAAAGAACATCAGCCTAACTTAAATAGATCGCTTGCCAACAGTGGGGCTTCATATTTCCTTAATGTTTTCTCCTAGCCTTGTTTTAATTGTCATATTTTTTTTTATGTTAACCAGTGTTCTTATTTTCCTTCTTTTTATCTTTCATCTTTTCGTAAAAATACATACTACATGTGGAACTGTAAAAAAGTGTTTATAGATTTATAAAACAATTTAATAAAAGCCCACTCATATAAAGAAAATTATAGAAAATAATAGTATTAAAATAACTAATATATATATATAGAGAGAGAGAGAGATTAAAAAGATAACGTGTATAATAAGCTACTTCTATTTTGATTGTTGTTATGACAATATTATGTTCTATATAATTAATAGTCTAATTAGATATTCTGAATAAGAGCTTGAAAATGGTAATTATTGTAATTGATTCTTTATGAATTTCATTCCATAGTTATTTGAGTATAGAGTAATTTTTAACTTGATCATTTTTGTCATTTTGAATTAATCTTTTAGGATTAAATCTAAAATATTTATTAATATTTTGATCAATTAACTCTATTTTAAAATTTTAATAATATATATTTAATATATACATGACCTAATTAGTAGTCATAATACCTATATTAATACTCAGATTATTTAGCAATTATTCTATATTAATTATTTCTAATATATTTTAATAAAACATTTAATATATAGATATCTTATTAGTTTTAGCTACTACTCTTCTTATTAATTTAAAAAAATAGTATAATGCAGAAAACTTGATGATTTATTGAAATATAATTCAGTATTTTTATTTAAACTTGGTTACAAAAATTATAATTAATGGATTGATTTTTTGATTTTCCCATCCATACTATTGCCTCTAGCACAAAACTTTTCTATTTCTATTGGCCTCTTTTAATGGTTGTACACTCCCCAGTGTCTTCACTGTCCATTCCTCTTTATTACCACCCTAGTGGCATCTTGTCATCTGTCAACTCTGTCTTCAAAAATAAATATGCAGAGGTTCTATGCCCTGATTATATAGCCAAACTACTGCAGCTTTTGATTTTTGATGGTGTTCAGAAGAATTATTTCTGCATTCTGTTCTTCTAGGATTTATTTGTTGATCTTTAAGACTATTTAGTTTATTCTCAATATGCTTCTATAGTATAGCAATTTGAAAGCCTCTATTTAATTAATATTGGTTTTTATTTATAAAAATATTATTTTATTTTATAAAAGATTATTTGAATATTAAATATTTTATAAATTATGAAAAGGAATAATTAGTATAAATTATTATAATAATATTATTTAAAAAATTTCAATTTATTTTTAAAACAATATTTATATATTAAATTATAAAATACGAAAAATAATAATTTATATATATTTTAGTAATATAAAAAAGATTCCCTTTGTATTAATTTTAGAAATAAATAATACTGATAGCGATTACATTGTAGATCATTTATTGGAAAATTTCGCTTCAAATATACAAGTATTTTCAATTAGGCAAAGTTTTTCTAAGTTAAAGGTGATACAATTTAGTTGATAATAAATAGTATAAGTAATATAGTTATAAATTATATAAAAATGAAATAAGATGAATAAAAGATAAATTTTTATTTCTTAATTAGTAAAATTACTTAATTTTATGGTTAATAAAATACTATAAATTTTGTTTCATTTATTATATATTAATAGTGAATTAAATTATTAGTATTATTATATAAATAAATATTTATATATAATAAGTAAAATATAATTTATGTATATAATAATCAAACTTTTATGGATAAAAAGGTTTTAAAGAAGGAATTATTTGTGTAACATAATGTCAAAATATTTATTAATTATAATTATAAATACTTATTTTTAGAATTTATTTTATTTATATTATAATTATATATTATTTAAAAAAAATAATAATATGCTACTAATATGGTAATAAACTAAATGTTGTAGGTTAACTTAGAAGAATTTTGTTGCTAATATTGTACTTTGCTATGGTAGCTATTTATATGATGATTTTGGCATACCCATAGCCATAGGTGTGAATGGACTTATATATATATTTGATATTTATATAGCTAGCACTAGTAGTGAAATAATAATTTTTATGTTACCTTGAAATTAAAATTAAAATATAAGGAAATTTAAGTAGTATAGATATTAAACTTATAACATACTATGGTACATAAGCTGTAAATAATCAATGAGTGGATACCGAATATGATCAAGTGATCAACTAGTATAGACATAGTCATTAAAAATTAAGTCATAGGCATAGTATGTATGTAAAGCTAGTTTGCCTAATAAGATATCGTTACCTCAATGAAGGATCATTCATTAGTTTTCTCATATCTTTCACAAAAGGTGAAAATTTCCCTTCCATTGGCGGATCATTAGACATTTAATTTTAAGTATAAAAAATCTTCGTCCTTGAAAAACCTGCAGTTGTATCTGATTTTTAAAATCCTCGGTAATCGAATTATTTATAGTTGTTATGCATATTTTTATTTTGAAATGTTAAAACGTATATTACGGATTTTCTGTAATTTTAGGTTTGCTCAATGGCTTTTATTTTGACTTGATTAATAATTATTACTCATATAAGAGCGAATTCATTAGACGAATATTAATAAGTTCTTAGGATTATAAATTCACTTTACTTGCTGAGACTATATACAGCTTTTATATGCGATGCGGGATTAATTCAGTTTGAGTAATTTTAAGAAAATTGCACAGTCTGCTGACAGCCTGTATAAAAAATGTGCTATTAAACTACAGTAAAATCTATGTACAACTGTTCCCCTGATTAAAGAGCGTATATATACTTCCGCTTATATGAAGAGAATCCATGCAGTGATGTATACTAAGAAATTTTTATTATTTATTTATTTTTCTGCATATGCAGTATATTTAATTGCAACGGGTATATAGCTACATTCATGAAGTAAGTAGGACTCCTGTCAGAAGAGATATCCACCGCAATTCTATCCATGAACATCAGCTTAGAAACTGCAGCGTGTTTCTGAAATGGGTTTTCTCAATATCCCTAGTCTTAGCTGGTTGATTGGACCCAAACACTATAGGTGTAAAACTACTGCTGTAAAACTTTCGTATAAAATTCTTTTGTCAAACTTTGCATACTCAAGGTTCCAGGATTTTGCTTCAATTAAGTCCCAGGACATTTTTTGAAGTCATCAACAAATTTGATTACCTATTTAATAGCCGTCCTCATAAAATTTAACGGCGATGGAATTCTGTACTATTCTTTTGCAACCAGAAGGTTATATTGTCTTCTGTGCATTCTTACCGTTTTCAAAATAGATGTACAATATCACTACTTTCATATAATTTTCGGTAATTTTCCGCGAAACTTTTTAATGTTTTCACCTCTGTGATATGCACTCTCGCCTTATATTATTGATTGCCGTACGTACTATAAGCAAATTTTGCTCCCCCACAATGTCCCACACCAATCAAAACTGATAGGTACCCACTGGTATGAACTCAGTTGTAATGCTAACCTCCCAGACAATGAACTCTCACTGAACCACTATCTCGAAGACGAGGAACCATATCTCTTCGTATTTCGAAATCTGGCCCATATGGCGTACTTCCTATAAACTTCATAGATTCCTCAGAAGTCTTCACAGCACTCATCAGCATCAACTATAGGGCTCTGTCTTATTAGCAGGTCCACTCCCCATAGAATCCACGTTGCATAATCTCCACAGCCTTAATTTTCTCTTACAATACATCTTTTCTGATCACATTTTCCTTCATAATCAAGTAAGTCCTTTCATCCATCGCTTCGTTCTTCCATTTATCCTCCTATTACAATGAGATGATACTTATTTTCTCTCATAATGAGTAAGCGTGAAAACGTTTTGTTCGGGTAGGGGAGACGGGATTTAACGTCATCCGTATGCGTGACCTAGAAGTACTACGCTCTAATTGGCTGATCTAGATATCGATTTATGACTACTAGTCTTATTGGCTGACCTACTTATGACGAGCCCTTAGCAACCAGATCGAGGTCGTTGTCTGGAAAAGAGAGGTTCTATCTCCTACTACTAGTGACCAAGACATGCCCTTCGATCGTTTATCATGTCCTTTAGATTTATATTTTCTCCTACTCTGTGAAACACCTCCTCGTTGGCCACATTTTCTCGCCGACTTTTCAATATTGTTCTCCATATTTATATTTCAAATGCTTCTATCACTTCCACATATATTTTGTCTTTAGCCTCCAATATTCTGATTCATACAGCAGAGTGTTCCATACCAGACTCTCTTTTCGTTGCGAATATCTTCTTTGCCATTGCTATTCGTGACTCCATCTCGCATTCCATATCTTGGATAACAGTATATTGACTCCCAGGTACTTGAATGTATTGTCAATTCACATAATGGAATCTTATGGAGTTGTCTCCTTGCTTGATAGTTTCATAGCACCCACCCTCTTGTCATGAGAAGTTAACACGCATACACACACACACACACATATATATATATATATATATATATATATAGGAAATATTAACTTTTTTGTTCATCATAAATAACAATAACATCGACATACATTATTGTGTAACAGACACACAGCAAAAAATAAGACCAATGGCAGTAAAAGTGTCTGACAGGGGACACGTTTAAATGTAATAGGGTAGTGTAAAAATCAAATGGTATCAAATATGGATGAATTAGAAGACACAGCGCGCAATCGATGAGGGCAAAGAACACTCTTCGTTGCCTGCACACCCGCAGCAATGGAACAGCCCATACCCCCGAGGAGTCAATCTAACCCCATAGTACTACTGTAGTGTAGGGTAAACAAGTCATAACTGAAAGCGCACAAAAATTATGCAAAAATTCCATGTGTGTAGACGTATCTGAAACACTGACGCAGTGGAAAGACCCGCGCATTATAAGAATAGGATTATATCTATCGGGCTAGTAGTCCTGGGCAACTTCGATCCGCAGTACAAATCCTAACAACATGGAACAACATGTGACCCAGCGACAGCAAACACTATACAATATAGAGTTCAGACATAACAAATCAGCGTTCGTAATTGTAACAGAAATGCCTATCGCTTTTCAATATGACCTGACAGTCAGTGAAAGTCTAAATACTGCAGTAGAACCATTTGAGCATTACTATTGTATGTAGTTGCATTTGAAGAAATACAGAAATACACCTTCCTGATCACGACCAATTGAAGTAGTCAGCTATATTGCTACATATACACTGAGAATCCTACGTTTGAGGCCTTCCTCTCACGGATTTTTTGGCTGCCATTTCATTCATCTAAGAACGATTTTTTCCTCGATTACAAAATAGAATGACGATTTATCGGGAGAAATGGGAACTAAGCCAACAAAACACGTGACCAAAACAATTTGCTCACTATTGGGGGGAAGGGGGACATTGCACAAAAATCACTGCGTTGATCGTGATGGCTGGGTTGGTGAAAATCGATATGATAGGTTGATGATAAGTGACAGTGTATAATACCTGTTCTGTGTGCCGTCTCTCCGCAGGAGACATGAGTGACATAAATCCGGACAGTTTCTAAACTAATTTTAAGATAGAAAATCGATTATTGATTATTACAGCTGTTACTCAAAAACTAGCAGTTTCCAGTCAGAGTTTGAAAAAAAAACTACATCATGCGAAATATTGCTGACTATTGAGGGCACTCATTTAGTTAAACGCTTCCACGGGTGAGTTTCATAAAACTACTACCAGCTCCTAAATTTACTAGCAGCTCATTTTAGGAGCGGCTGAATTTAGCAGTATAGCCCACGCGAAATTCCCCAAAATAGAGCCAATAAGATGAAGAGTTTTAGTCGGTGACGTCTGACTTTAGGATCTCGTAAATTTTAAAAGCTACTATTTAGCCACTCTTCTACCTAAGTGAAAATGACATCGGTTTGGTTGAACAAAAGCAGCCCGCCAGGCGGCAGAGCTTCACAGTAGAAAAGTTTGCTAAGATGACGAAGAATATCGTTGGCATTAGGACAAAGAATTGTCCCGAGTCACGCATGACCGATTTGGGGACGCACCAAACGCCACTTGGTGGACAGTATTAAAGAACACATGCATTAAATTTGCATCTGCAGACGCATCAAACCGAGTGCGTGGCTCGGGACAATTTGGAATTTTAAATAACTGTTTTGTCCTAACAACTTTGCTGTTAGTTTTTTTATAGAAAATATTAAGAATCTCCTGAAAACGGATTTCTGCTTCCCATCATCCCCATACGAGAGGAGAGACAGAGACAGCGGTGAGACGACACCCAGCTTCCATCAGAGGTCTCTCTCACAGAGAGCAGAACCAACTGCGCGGGATCACATAGTCGAGGAACGAGTCGGTGTTGACGGGGCAATTGCGCCGGGCGTACCATTCCATACTGTAGAGGCTCACCAGGATCCCCGTGCCGCTGAACAGGGCCACCCACAGGGCCACGTTCCAAAAGCGGGAGCGGCCCTTGATGAAAATGAAACCGAAACCGGCCCCGCCAAACATGATGAAGAGGACGGGGTAGAAGAAGCGGAAGGAGACGGTGAGGACGTACTCGTGGAAGACGGCCGAGATGAAGAAGACCATCCCGGTGGCCACGGAGCGATCCCGACGTCCGAACAGATCGTACACCTCCTGACAGGCAAAGCAAGCAGACGGTGCAATGGCAGAAGGGTAACTCTAGGGCACAGCCCGAATCTGAGTGGATTGCATAAAAATGTATTAACTAATGAATATTAGGAGCAATTCGCGGATAAATTTCATGAGTCGAAAGACTCTCTGAATTGTAAGTTTGTGTCGACATGGAAGATCTGCAACCTGTGCGGCCAGAGCGATGATCTCTCGCTCCAGCTTCATCGTGGAGATCTCAGCCAACCGCGCTGCCCTGAACTGGGCGGTTGGGCACAGAGACAACTGCTGATTCACATCCATCAGAGTCCTTTCGGACTCTCTTTCAACCCTATCCCTTCTGAACTCGGGGCCGTTCCTTCTTCTCACTTCCAACCTCTACTCTTTCTGGTCCTCCCTCAAACGGTAAACTTTCAATAGATTCCGGGGCAATGACAGGCGCCACCTCTCATTTCAATGCTCCAATCTCTCACTCTGCATCCTCCTCTTTCATCAACCACTCCCTGCTTTCCTCCTGGCGGTCTACTCTTTGCAACAAACTTATAGACCGCACCAAATTCCAAATACTTCTCCGGGTGAACCTCTCCTTTCCCGTTCTTCCCGTTGCGAGCTTTCGCGCCTTCGCTGCAACGGGCACTCCACTCTCCTTGCCTCGTACCTCCATCGCATCGGTCAATCCGATTCTCCCTCTCGCCCTGCCTGCGGAGAAGGCCAGTCGTAGGACCTTTCTCATCTTCTCCTATCTTGTCTCTCTTCTTCGGCTCTCCGCCTTGCCATCTTTGACGAGACGGTGGGCCTCATCGACCTGTGGAGACGGCCGTGAGGAGTTGCCCAGTTACAAACAATGGTTTTTGTCCAAACAATAGATACTTAGGTTTTCTTCCTAATTTCCCACGGTTTTACAATCTAGACCAAGTTTAATGTGCGTAGCGTAAAGGATGGGGAACAACTTCTATTAGTTGATGATGACGAGGAACAGGGTTCGTACGATGGAAATGAAGATTTCAACTTCGGGGACAATAGTAGGTATCTTCTCAAGTTCATTCAGTGTTTTGAACGACTGAAG
>JAUYWV010149423.1:0-10170 GCA_032274565.1 Nematoplana nigrocapitula
TTAGCATCCCTTCTGAGACACTTTGTATGCCCAAGTTAGATGTATCTACTGGCATGGCCTCTCAGAGGAATCCGTGTTGGTGGACTCGTATCTGAGGGTGTCCCGGCTCCCCTGATGAGACCTGAGCTGTACAACAACAACAACAACACAACACAGTAGCATGATTGTTTTCCACCCATATAGGGAGAGTGACTGAGGAGAGAGAAAAGAGAAAGACGAGGGAGAGAGGAGAGCGGGGGGGACTGCCTGAGAAGAGAGATAAAAAGGAGGACTGAGGAGAGGGTGACTGATGACAGAGAAAAGAGAAAGAGAGGGGGAACTAATGAGAGAGAAAAGAGAAAGAAGAGGGAGAGAGGAGAGAGGGAGAGCGACTGAAGAGAGAAAAAAGGGAGAGGGGTGAGGCAACTGAGGAGAGATTAAAGAGAAAGATGAGGGAGAGAGAGGGGGGACTGAGGAGAGAGAAAAGAGATTGAAACAAGGTAGGCCAGAATGCCTCGTAATAGCAGGGGCCATGCCACTCAAGAGGCCTAGTGGTGGCGGCATGACTCAGGCCCAGCAGGAAGATGAGGCACCAGCAATGGTGTGCCACCCTGGACCCAGAACAAAGGAAAGCCAATTGTGGTGCAAATGCCAGAGGTCATATCGAGAGGCATCGAAGAATTATACATGCCGGCCGCGATGCATGTTTCTCTGATTCTGCACTATCTGGCCAGTAGCACGTAGTGCGTACTATGGGCACATTTGGCTTCCCAGTGTTCTGGGTTCAGGTCAGCACACCCTTGCATATTGCACCTTGCTGATGATCATAGCACATAGTGCATACTACAGAGCCTCTAGTGTGTATATTAAACTTTTAGGTTTCATTAATTTGTCATTTTTATGTATTTAAATGTTCATTCTTATCTAATGTCAGTAATGAAACCACAAAATATACTATGCAGAAATACTTTTATTTGTTTATTTTATATATACTATCATAAATAATTAGGTATAATATAAGTAAAGTTTTAAATAGAAAAGAATAATGAATGATATTAAGATAAATATATATTGCAATTAGTTTTTTGTTTATATTAGCAAATATTTTAAAAAGTAGATTCAAAAGCATATTGATTACAAATATATTAAATAATTTAAACAAATAAGATATATAAATTATATTATTTATAACAGTTTAAGTATATAGGAAGCTCAATAGTTTAACAAGTGTCTATTGAGCATATAATGATATATTTGTCAATTATTGGATTAATCCTTATCCTTAATAATATATGAGTTATATGAACAAAGTTCCTTCTTTAAAATTGTTTTCAATCTTACATTCTTGTAATTCTGAATTTGATTTATCTATCAGTCATCAGAGAGGCATTGCGGACCAAAGCATCTAAAAAGCATCTAATAAGATACTTGCTGGATTGTGGAACTTTCTATATATTGTTCTATATATTGTATTAATTTGTGTATATTATTTGTCAATTAATTTAGTTTTTATTGTATTGATTTATACAATTTTATAATATAGTTTTTATTGTATTGATTTATACAATTTTAACTCAGCTTACAAATTCCTACTGTTATGGGTGAAACTAATTGCAATAAATGTTTATCATAAAATCTTTTTTTTTACTTGTTTGAAACTTTATTTAAGAAACTCTTTTTAGTCTCATCTAATAATGCTATGAAAATTTTGAATCCTTGTTGTAAAATCTTATAAGTTGTTGATTTTAATTATATTAATTCTTTCGTTAGTAATATATATACTCTTTGACAAATTATTTTGCTTCATTTTTAGCAAGTATTTTTTAGAGGAAAAATTCAATATATTATAATCAGGCTGTCATATGGGGAGGTTGATAGGGTGGATGTACTCTCCCTTTGTTTAAAAAAATACCTCTCCATATTAAGCATAAAATTGGTTTGATGTCTGATTATGTAAATATTTCATATTATATTAAAAAATATCTAAAAATATTTAGTGATGGGCCTGGTTATCTTTTACTTTCCAGCGTTAAATTATATTTTTGTTTTTTCAAAGTTGTCAGGTTATAATTAAAATAAATAAGAAAAGTAAATATTATTAATAAAATGAATAACGTAAAGAAAGAGAATATTGTTGAATAATGTAATAAATAAATAATATCATTTTTATCATCTTATTATTCTTATTTAATTATAACTTGAAAACTTTGAAAAAAGAGAAAATAATTTAATGCGGAAAAGTACAAGATTACCATAGGCACAGCGCAGAGCTATTTGATCGGTACCGGTTGAATAGCCAATTTGACTATTCAGCCGGCAGTCATTTTTGAATATGTATAAAAGAGTATCAAAGGTCAAAATGTATTTAGTTCTGGAGGAGAGCAAATAGTAGGACAATTAAAGCTACTCTGAAACGCTGCCAATAGAAAAAAGTAAACATATATTATAAAACTGTCAGCTGACTAGTCAAATTGGCTATTTGACCAGAACCGGTTGATTAGTCAATTTGACTATTTAGCCGGTAGTCATTTTTGAATATATTATATTATATATAAAAAGGACACTTTTTAGTAGTTTCCCCATAAGTACAGGCCATATTCATAATAAACCATATGAATAATTGTATAAAAATGACCTTAAAGAATTATTATTAAAGTTACGTGGAAAGAAATGTTAGTGTATTTAAACCAATAGTGGTTTATATTATTGCTTGGAGGGTTTTCGTTTATATAGTCACTAGGAGCAGAAAATAACTCGATAGAACTTAGAAAACATTTTCAAATCAAATATGGGAAAGCTGTCAAGCAAACTAACGTAAACATAGATAGTATTTCAATACTTTGGTTTAAATACACTAACATTTCTTTTCATGGAACTCTAATGATAACCACTCAAGGTTATTTTTAGGTGCCAATGGCAATGGCAATGTAGTTTATAAACCATTTATGCCAATGCCAATGGTCGTAATAAACTATATAAAAATGACCTTAATTTAAACAGATAACATTACTTTAGAGTTAAGTGGAAAAAATTGTTAGTGTATTTAATTCAATAGAGGTTTATATTATTGTCTGAGTGGAGCTATTATATTGTATATCTGACTGTATGCATTTGTTTAATTGCCTCCATTTGTTGAAAAACACTGTCACTGGTTTAAATACACTAACATTTCTTTCCCTTCAAGCAAGGTCATTCTTATATGGTTGTTTATACGGTTGGTTTCAGAAGTGGTCTGTAAACTGCACTAGCACCCATTCTTATATGGTTTGTAATGAATGTGTTGGAACTACCAAAAAAGCGCAATAGGAATAGGCAGAAAAATTAAAAACTTGTCAAAGTGTGTTCAGCTCTGGGGGAGAGATAGGACTATTGAAGCTGCTCTGAAACACTGCCTGAAGAAAAAAGAAATATCACCTTGAAGTATTATGAGACTGACTGGTCGAACAGTCGAATAGCCACAGAGTAACCACGGCCTGCCTATTATATCATTATTGCTACTCTGCTGAGTCATGACAGTGGTGATCTAAAGACGAATGTATAAATACTTTACCAATCTTGTTACCTATTCTTTCGTAAGCTGTTTGTGCAGATGTCATATTATAAATGATGCTAATTTCTAGGAAGCGTTTCTGAAATAGTCAATATTTTTAAAAGTATCACATCAAGGTTATAAAAATTATTATTAAAACTATTATTTAAAACAATTTGTTATTCATATAGCACGGCAGTTTTAAACTAATATAATATAACTAACTAAAAAAATAAATAAAAAAAACTTTAAAAAACAACAACTAAATAACTAATATAAAATAAACTATAATATAGGGTGGTATTCTGAAACAATTCTTGAAATTGAGATTGTCCTTGAGACAGTCTTTGAAACTGGAGAAAGTCTGAACAGTATTCTGAAACGAATTTTAATCTCGAGACTTACTTGAAATCTTGAGATTTCTCCAAATATTTAACCTAATCTCCAGACAGCTCTGGGGTTGTCTTGGGAATCCATATTTCGTTAACTTTCAAAGAAAAATTTACCGATGACGGGAACCATATATTTAGTTAAATGAACGACAAAATAATAAAAATCATAGAATCCACTTATTCAGTGGTATGAATTTTTACTCCGAGATTCTGAATAAAATGTTTTGAGCATTCATACGCAGACTACGAGTAAATTGTCAAAACCTTATATGAATAAAACCTTTCTCAAAGATTGAGTAAATACTCAGAGAAAGTACTCAAAATTTAACAAACCTTTGGAAAAACCTCTGGAAAAAGTGAATAAATATCTATCATCGCATATACATGTCCCACGACGCAATTTTTATTGGGGGTGCTAAATATATATAATGGCCACCTGAAATCTCTCTATATAAAACAGAAAATCTGTTGCAATGCTATAAATCAATTATCTATATAGTAGTAGTTGCAGTCAAAAATTTGAAAATATTTTTTACTAATAATCGATACTAAATAACTGGGAGTTTGAATTCTTTAATAGACAATTGCTGCAATGGAATCTGGCAGGTGTAGTATGTATTGGTTATATTTTTTGTAAAGTTTCTTTGTTTGTTATTATGTTAAGCGATGGTAGCGAGTAGCATGATAGATAGACATAAGCACATTCCCAAGTAACCATAGACATCGCCTGGACCTCGCCGCGAGGTCGCCTCTTAAGTCGCCGCGAGGTTTAATTTCTTGCGCTCGGCAACGTCGCTCGAAGCTCGCCTAGCGGTTGCCCGCCGATTTTGCTTATACAATTTACAGAAATAGCTGCTTCCACAGGAATTACATTTAGGAATAGGAGTAACGTTAGTACATTCAATAATCAACCTTATTTTAATATTATAAATAAAAAATTTATCGAATAGAAGATTTATTCATGCAATGTTGGGCATTCTGAAAAGGACAAATAAAACCAAAGGCCAAAACAAGGGAACAATCACTGTCCAAAGTGCGGGTCTCGGTAGCTGCTCGGCTTCTGCCGTGTGCGAGCACTGCGACGCACCAGCGCGCGTGAAGTTTGGTCAGGCGATTGCAGGGGAGGCGAAGCAGGGGCGGGGGATGAGACCGCTGGGGACGTCGGCGCGATACCAACAAACGGTACAGTACCCGGCAACGCACGCGTGGCGGCGATAAGCTGTGGGAGACACAGTGACCGGCAGCGTGGTGCGGGCGCATGGGAGTGGCACCGGTGGTGGCGACGGAGCTGACGAGGGGTGGAATCCGAAGGTCTCATCTGCATGCGCCCGGGCTCATGCGACGGAGATAATCTCACCTGAGAGCGCCGGCGGAGGTCTTCGAGCAAGTCATCGAGGCGGGTGCTCTGGCGACGAGTTGGTATAACTGGACTGTACTTGCGCAGGAACTGTCGGTTGCGCAGTGTCATCCTTCCGCTGCTGTCAACCCGAGCCACATATGGTTATGTTGTCGCACTTCCACCACGCGACCGGTTTTATCCCACTTCCCCACTTCCTGGGGGATCTTCCAGTCTGGTTCTGAAGGCGGAGCGTGTCTCCGACTTGCAGTGGAGGCAGTCGCTTAGTATGTTTAGACCAACGCTCATGGTCACGCATGTACCGGTTCCTGATGGCCTCTTCACGAGCCAGTAGAGTCTCGCGCCAGGTGGGATGTGGATGGTACAGACCAGGAGGGATCGATATTAAGTCACGTATCGGACGGCCGAACACGTACAGAGCCGGCGATAGCTTTGTGGTGGGGTCGGGCGTGTTCCGGTAGGTGAGTACGGCTTGCTGGAACTGACGGACATTCAGTTCCCCCTGGTCGCCGGTGTTGCCCTTGATCATGCGCTTCACGGTCTTGACGCCAACCTCGGCGCGACAGTTAGCATGGGGGAACGCCACGGATGAGCGACGATGGCGGACGCCGTATTCAGCCAGAAACTTCCTCCGTCTCGTGGGCGGTGAACTCCGGCCCGCCGTCGCTGGTCATTTTCTTGGCTATGCCGAATGTGTCAAAAACGCGGCAGTGGGATTCGCGAAGACCCTTATCGCCTTCACGAGCCGGTTCCACGATGGGCCAGTTGGAATACCGGTCAACAATGACCAGATATGCTCGGCCCTTGCGCGTGAAGTAATCGGCACACAGCTGCTGGAAGGGGTATTCAGGTGGGTTGATGTCCTCAAGTGGGGTCTGCGATTGCGACGGGTCGTTGCGGTTGCACGACTGGCACCGTTCGCGGGCGCGTCGAACATCTGCGGTGATGCCGGGCCAGTACACGCTGACGGCTGCGCGTGGCAGCATCATGCCGATCCCCTGGTGTGCACCGTGAAGAATCTGGAGCACCTCGTCGCGGAGGCTGGGTGGGATGACGACTCGCTGGTCATACAAAATGACGCCGTCACTAATGTAGAGACCGCCACGGAGCGAGTGATATTCGCGGAGGTCATCCAGGATCTCATGGCGGTGGTTTGGAAGGCCCTCCTCAACCAGATCCAGAAGTCGATGCATCGCCGCGTCGCTTGCCGTAGCGCCTCACGCGGTTCCAGGTAACAGAGTGGATGGCAGCTGCAGCGACAGTTCCAGCATCGTCGATGGTGGCGTCGTCAGGGAGGATCATGCCGATGGGGGCGCCAGTAGGGTAACGAGATGCTATGTCAGGAACGCGGTTCTTGACCCCGGGCAGATATTTGACCTCGAAGTTGAAGCGGAGAGTTTTCTCTTTGAGGTTTCGGAGGCGGGCATTCGGCAGATTGACGAGGGACCGGTCGTCGAAAGTCTTTACAACCGGTTTGTGGTTCACGATGACGATGAGGTCATTACATCCCAGCACGAAGAAGCACGACTTCTCGAAGGCGTCAGCGATAGCCAGCGCCTCCCCCTCGACCGGGGCGTACCGAAATTCGACACAGAACGTGAATCGGCTCCCCACCAAGGTAGTCTTCCATCCCTGGGTGCAGCAGAGTGGTGACCTACAAGCACAGGCGTAGTACTTCTGAAGAAGACAGAAACCAACCCCAGTGCCAGGCCAGTCAGTGGCAAGGACCGTGGGCCGGTCCGTCTCGAAGATGAACGCCTTTCGTGACTTCCTCGACGATGGTGCGCGTGGACATGTCGAACAAGGCCTGGTGCTCTTCTGTCCATTCGAATTTGCCCGGTTTCGGAAGTTCGCGGAATAGTAGCATTACATCCGCCATAGTGAAGGCGTAGGCGACGTGGTTGACGACACCGAACCAGGCCCGTACTTCCGTCAGACTTGTGGGGGTGGGGAACTCGGCGATGGTCTGGAGGAAGGCGCGAGACGGCCTGACGGTGTCAGGGGAGATCTGGAAACCCGCAAAGTCCACGGTTGTCTGGTCAAAAACGAACTTTTCTCTGTTTAGCGTGATGCCGTGACGGCCGCACGTCTCCAGCCACTCCACGGTGCGCCAGAACTCCTCCTCGACGCTGTTACTACAGATCATGGTGTCATCAATGCATTTTGTGTAGCAGTCGTGCGACAGGCCGGCATCCAGCACAATTTCGTTGTATCGCCGGGTGTACCCGTCGCCGATGGGCACGTATCCCTGAGGGGAAACGCGGTAACGGTACCGCCCCACGTGGTCAGAAATGTTGTGAGATGCCGGTTATCAATGTGGAGAGGGACGCTGTGATAGCCATTTCAGGCATCCAGCACTGTCTTGTAGGTCGGGCTTGGTGAAAGGGGCTTGGGGTGTGGTGCGTCTCCTTTGTGGCATGACGGTTCATAGGTTGTAGGTCCACACAACGGCAAGGGCTGCCCGACTTCTTGGAGACGACGAGAATACGGTAGCACCAGGTCACTGACTCTCCTACAGGAACGGGTTCAAAACCCCGAGCTGCACGTCGCGATCCAGGGCTGCCTTCACCTCCGTCCACCAGTGTAGCAGTATAGGGATAGCCTTGTGGTGAGCTACGGGTTCGGCGGCAGCCGGCAGGGTCGATCATGAAGCGCAGAGGTGGGCCGTCCATCGTCGTAATCGGCTGGTATTCGCACGGGTTGAATGTGCTGGCAGAGTAGTACTCCTCCAACCACTTGCGTAGGGCATCAGCGTTTTTATCCGTTGCTGGCATCGGAAGTGCCGTGGGTTTAGAGGGCGGCATCTGGCGACGGTAGCAGGGTCACGAGCTGACGTTTGCTCCATCGGCAGCGACTGAGGAACATGGTGTCGGTGAGCGGAGTTATGTACACAAACTGCCGACTCTCCCGTAGACGACCGTCGCGATGGCCAGAGATGCGCAGGATCACCGCTCCGTGGATGTCGATGGGATCCCGTTGGCGGCGTGCATCCTCATAGATGTTCGCACGAGGTCTGCATCCGTGAGGCCGAGGAGAGCGGCACCGGCGAGGCAACTCTGGCAGACAGTGTCGGTGATGACCCTCTGCGTGATGGTCGTCGGACGGTCTGTGCACCCGAGGCCAAGGTCGTCATAATCGGCCGGTCGAAGAGAGAGCTCAAGCTCTATCGATTGTTGAGATTGTCTGCGTTGCTGGCGCCAGGTCAGTGTAGAACTGTGGAACATGTGGTGCTGCAGGACGGCGGCGCGGGAGGTCTGGGTGTCACACGCTGAATCTGCCATGCTGCAGAGAGCAACGCTTAGAACCTCGTTGGCTTCCTGGTGTGCGGACGCGTCGGCAGTACTGATACCAGCCGCCTTACGCTGCACACATACCTCGGTGAGGTGGCCCCGACGCCGGCAATGGCGGCACTGGTTGCGGTAAGCAGGACAGGACGTAGAGCGGACTGCAGCAGGGGCTTTCACGCCATGGTCCACTTTGCCGCAGTACTGACAAACATCAGTTGGGGTGTGCCAGATCCGGAGAATTGCGCTGTTGCGGAACAGTCTTTGCCCGCCGATACTGACTGCGGGCGGCGGCCAAGCCGTGTGACTGGTCCAGGGTCCTAGCGGACCTCTTGCCGGCCTCTTTGGCCTTGAGAAACTGGATGGTGTCCTCAAGGGACTTCTGCGTCTGTCCCAGGGCGCCGAGAAGATCCAGTTGGATTTCTCTGTCTGCCACGACACTGGCGAGGGTGTCACGTATCATCTCGTCTTGGTAACGGACCGCCTGTTGACACGCCGGGTTGGGACAGGTGATGCTGAACTTGCATACGGCCGCGTGGGCGGGCGGCGAAGTTGCGGACAGGTTCGTCCGTGTCCTGTACCATATTGTGGAGTTGGACTTGCGCAACCATGGTGTTCTTCTCGCGGACCGCGAGGCTTCGGATGGCTTTCAGGGCTACCGCCTCAGACTGAGTGGATAGGGTGCCTCCGGAGAAGCGGGTAAGGTCTCGGCGCAGCGCCTCATCACAGCACTCGAGGAGCTGGATCATGCAGTCGGCTTCTGTGAGGCGGGTAGCCTGCTTGTATTCGGACCAACGGCTGAAAAAGTATTCCCATTCCTCACTGGAGTCACCAGCTTTCACCTGGGGCCGGCTGATCTTCTAGGCGGTGACGCTCGCGGAGGGCCTCGTGTGGACCGCGTCCTTTTTTATTTTTTAATAAAAACATTCACAGGAAATTCACAGAATTTAACTTTTTCAGTTTCAGCAAATATATTTCTGAATGCCCAACATAGATAGGCACAAGCACATTTGTGGAATAGAGGATTTATTCATACAAAGTTGGGCATTCTGAAAAGGACAAACAAAAATATGCATTGCCCAGTGCATACCTGTCTACCCGACGAACAGACAGGGTATTAGGGCCGGAAAAGGCACAAGAGACATGCTTGTGATTCTTCAGTTGTTGATTGAAAAATCAAATAGTATAAAAGATACAAGCCTGTATCTACTATTCATCGACTACACCAAAGCTTTCGACCGAGTTAGCCATCCCAAATTTCTGAATGTTATGTTGGATATTGGTATTCCCAAGCACATCATTGCACTAATTGAAGAACTTTATGCTAGACAAACAGCAACAGTACGATGGGAAAATGACTATAGTGACTGGTTTACTATTGGAAAAGGAACAAGACAGGGCTGTAACCTCTCGCCAACGGAGTTTAATTTGTATGGTGAAGACATCATGAGACGAGCAACTGAAAACAACCACCATGGAGTGGTAGTGGGTGGTAGGGATATTAATAATATCAGATATGCGGATGACACAACCCTTATATCAACCACAGAAGATGGCATACGGGAGAGCATAGAGATGCTGGCTAGAGAAAGCGAAGTGTCCAACATGAGTATCAATCAGAAAAAGACA
>JAUYWV010149434.1:0-10169 GCA_032274565.1 Nematoplana nigrocapitula
TTCTCTTTCTTGTCTGTCTTTACTCCTTTTCTAATTCTCACTCTTTATTCCACCTTTTCTAATTCTCGTTCTTGTCTGTCTTTACTCCTTTTTTAATTCTCACTCTTTATTCCACCTTTTCTAATTCTCGTTCTTGTCTATCTTTACTTCTTTTCTCATTATCACTCTTTATTCCACTTTTTATTCCTTGTCTATATTTACTCCTTTTCTAATTCTTGTTCTTGTCTCTCTTTACTCCTTTTCTAATTCTCACTCTTTATTCCACCTTTTCTAATTCTCGTTCTTGTCTGTTTTTACTCCTTTTCTAATTCTCACTCTTTACTCCACTTTTTTAATTCTCTTTCTTGTCTATCCTTACTCTTTTTCTGATGCGCACTCTTTATTCCACCTTTTCTAATTCTCGTTCTTGTCTGTATTTACTCCTTTTCTAATTCTCACTCTTTACTCTACATTTTTAATTCTCTTTTTGTCTATCTTTACTCTTTTTCTGATGCTCACTCTTTATTCCATCATTTCTTATTCTCTTTCTTGTCTGTCTTTACTCCTTTTCTAATTCTCACTCTTTATTCCACCTTTTCTAATTCTCGTTCTTGTCTATCTTTACTTCTTTTCTCATTCTCACTCTTTATTCCACTTTTTATTCCTTGTCTATATTTACTCATTTTATAATTCTCGTTCTTGTCCATATATACTTCTTTACTAATTTTCACTCTTTATTCCACTTTTTCTCATTCTCTTTATTCTACTTTTCTAATTCTCTTTCTGGGCTATATTTACCCTTTTTCTCATTCTCACTCTTTATTCCACTTTTTAAATTTTTGTTTTGGTCTCTCTTTATTCTTGTTCTCATTCTCTGAATTTCTATCCATATCCCCTGTCCATGTCTACTCATTATTCCTCTCGCCGTTTTCTCGCGATAATTCTTTCCTCAGATATTTTTTCCTTATATTATGTTCTACTCTACTACTGTCAGTAGTATATACTGTAATTTTGTTTGTTTCATTGTCATTTTATCCGCAGGTCCAAGATGACGGCTCGAAGAAGGAGGATGAAAAAAAGCTGGCCATGCGGAAAGCTATTGCGGAAAAGTTGAAAGCCGAGGTAGTGCGAAAATGAATGGAATTTCCTCAACTATATTGTATTCTCACCTTGCTCATTTGTGGTGCTATATCTAGTATCATCAACCTTCATTCCTCCACAAACCAGGTCTCACACACAACACATGCGCGCCTTAACCCTCGAGCGTCACCTCTTGCTTTCCCGAATAGTGACTGAGATTTCACCCTGCCAAGACATAGCGGAACGGCCTTCTATCGACCCCATGCAGCCGCCTCCTCGTGGCGGGGTTTTCTGCTCTGGCAGACATTCCCCGGGACGGCCTACGCTTTATCTTTTTCTTTCCATCGAGATGTTGGGGGGCTAACGCGAAAATTTCTCCATTAATACATAACAATTCCCCATAGCTGTTGGATGGAGTCCCCATTGATTCTTGTTCTTCATCTTAGCTATCTTCCACACACCTTTTCAGGGCGATTTGTTCATACAACCAAGATTCATGACTGCCAATCGAACACCATAGTGAATCTCCCGGGCTTGTGCTTTCATTTAAGATTGGCAATTTTTAAATTTGATTTTAGGGGAATTTGAATTTATTGATTTGATGATTAGTGACTTTGAAATCTTCTCTATGCTGTTAGTTATAGGTTCTCCGTTAAGATATTTGCCTGCCAGTCGTATGCTTTAATTTATTTTATTTTCACTTGGTGTGGTATACTCTTTCCTCGCGGCTTTATATATTTATAGATTTGATTTGCATATAGAAGCCTATAGTCACATCACTGCTGTCCCTAAACAGTACATGACAATGCTAAAACATCATGGAGTGTTTCACTCAAATATTTACTCGTCATACTCTTTCTGCGTCTGCCTACTCGTACGTAGGCGTGAATTATGTCACAGCTCAATAGTCGGCAGTACTTTGAGCAGACTGCATTGCGTCTTTCTGTCAGACGTGTACTGGCCTTGACCTCATTAATCACGTCCAGCGCTTTATAAACGGCATATACTACCTAAAGTAGTATTAGCCATTGCATTGCCTGTTAATTCTGGTTAACCTCTCAAACAAAACGTTGATTCAGCATCTGGATGTTTACCATGTCGTATTATTCAAAATTCCACCGAATTTGCACTGATTGGGCTTTCTCCTAGTTTCACGAAATGTTGTCAGACTTTTCCGAAATCGACTATTTCCGTCCTCATAAAACTTTTTTTATCACGTATATATTTCTTCCGTCCATGTGTTTGATCGAAAAAAGTTGTTTTTTTACTGGGGATTTTAAGCTGTTATTTTCACCGCGATGAGCATGAACTGCTATAAGTACCTACAACGCGCCGATGTAATCCGCGAATTTTGTACTGCATGGATCAGTAAATGGCACCACTGATAACTGATCAAATTGCTGCGTTTGCAATATTATCTGTATCTTTCTTATTTTATGTTTAAACTGGTTCTATGCTTTTTGTATATTAATTTACAGACTGACAATACCTGTAGACATATTTGTCTCCGCTATATCGAATAGCGAAGTGTTGGAAAGAAAACTATTATTTTAAGCACGGGATAGTTGTTATGTCGAGGCGATAGCTGCAGCGTAACAAATCTTTCTGCTTGCTGCATCTTTTGCCAAGCTCTATCACACGGAATCCCTCTGTTGGCTCTCCCCTTGCGCCTCTCATTTTCGCTTGATCTCCAGCATCAAATTGCATGCTACTTGCCTCTTTTGCCATATGGATTGACTACCAAATTAATTTGCTAAGCTACTCACCTTCTCCATGGGTTCTCTTCCTCTTTCACTTTCTTCTTTCTCTCTTCGTTTTCACTCGGACTCTCATTCTATCCTGTTTCTCTCTCTCCCTCCCTCTTCTTCTTCTTCTTCTGCTCACTCCCCGTCTTGCCACGGGGCTCCTGGGATATTGACGGGATCGAGTGGGGGTTCCACCCGATCCTCTCTCCGCAAGTACTTCACGACATTATTCGGTTTTCCGAGGGCTTCAGACATGTTGCTGTATGCCCCCAAAGGTCAGGTCGAGCCCACCCCCAAGCTGGCCTATTTTCTCCCTCTTCTTCTTCACTCCACGCCTTCCCCAACGTCGGGGATGTTGGCGGGGCCAGGAACATCATCGTCCAGGGGAGGATCCGTCCGGCCCACCCTCCTCAGAAATACCGCGATTTTTCTTGGTTCCCTCAGTATCTCTCCAATTTCAGGGTTAGGACCCCACAGGTTACACCAAATATTCACCCACCGAGGGCACAGACACAGGAAGTGCTTCACCGTTTCAATTTCTGGTTAGAGAGTAGGAGTCTTCAACTAGGCCTGCCAGCCATAGTCATTCCCTCGTTATAGATGACCTATTGCATCTGAGCTGTCTAATGTTACATTCTTCTTTCCTGCTCAGATCGGCAGTCTTCAGTTCCTTTTCGCCGTTCGTGTTCTCGTGCCATTCTAGATACTTCCCACTCTCCCGTTCTTTACTCCTTTTGGCTTGCTAGCTATCTTCGCACGTTTGACTTGCCTACATCCAGGCTGATTTCCACCCCCTCTTGACTGAGCTCCACGGCGGGATTCCATCATTTACCGACTTTGGTTTACTACTCGATTGTATTGATCTATAATAGTGAAAGTTCGTCTGTGTGTGTGGAAAAAAGTGTCATAAAATAGCATGATTATCTTTCAAATGATTCCAAGTATTGATCGGGCGATGTGATGACTGTGGTCAACATGTGACACCGTCACATATTATGTCTTGTAATGGTTAATATATACCAACTAAAGTCCCCAAAATCGGACTTCCATTTATTCAAGATAGAGCTGAAATCTGTTGTATTTGAGGAAAAGGCAAAATATCTGAGTGACTTTACGAATACCTTGTAAAATATGATAGATTCAATTAAATATCGATAAAACACAACGAAGTAATAGACTTTTCTAACAAATACGTACAGAACATCTTTGGGTGATGTTATAGCTGCCCACAGTCGTTCATTTTAAAAACTCCCGATGTTCCTTTGATAAAGCCTTATCCAACTTGACATCTCGTAAGTGCAGGCGCATTTTCCGTGAAACTGGAAGGTGATGTTTTTCTGCCGCGCAGGAAATATCGGGAAACGCGGTTACGGAGAACATATGACATCTGCACATTGATATTTCTTAGTTATTAGAATACATACATGATGTTCTGCAGATTTGAATATTGCCTGGTTCATACAGTGGCTATCTATCTAATACTTCATAACCTGCCGTCAGAAATGTCAGCTTCGGTATGCCTCTTAGTGCAAAACCAGACAGTCACCATTTATAATCAAAAGTCTCCTCCGCCACACACACTCACACATCGCGTATTGCTGCAGCTTCTCTGAACAGAATTTCCTCGGCGTCATCCCAAACGTATAGTTGTCAATTTGTCCATAGAAAACAAACCTATTTATTGATCAACATGACAATTCAGCATCAGTTATTGAACACAATCGACCGTTCTTCGCTAAATTTTTCCCTTGTGCATGTACAGTATAGGGTGTCCGGAAAATTAGTTCATTTTTTTAAATAACAAAACAATTCGTCAATTCGTTTTATGTCTATCTTTCTAGTATCCATATAGTTATATGTGTATGTCTATCTATATATGACCATGAAAGCAAAGCTATAATGTTTCAAATTACGGGAATTCTATTCACTAATCAATTAGTCGCAGTAGTAGGAGTTGAGTTCACTCTTTGCCACTGAATAGCAGAGATAGGGCGTGATTTTGGTGAGTTTCGGTTTCGGTTTAGGTCGAAGGTCCGTGTTGGCCAAGCCGAAATTAAGCAGAACTACTTGAAGTTACGGCCTAAACCGAAACCAGAACTCAAACCAAAACTAAAAAGAACCCTTTCTAAAGATGACCCAGAGTGTACAAACATCATCAAGTCAATCCGAAACTAACAAAAAGTTATTAAAAGTGGCCGAGGGAGGACCCCACTCCTACTATCTTTGTTATAAAAAACGAACGAAGTTTCCGGACACCTTATATATATATATATCACGTTCTTTGACCACCAAAACATTGTGCTTTTGTTGTTGTTGTCGGCCCTCTCCCTCAATATGGTCGCTGGATCCGTAAGAAACGCCCAGATTCGACTACAGAAGAAGTCATCCATTCTTGTTTTGTTCGTTTTTCCTTTTGAGGCACGTACTACCGTTGCCACTGCATGGTGAGTACTAAGTTTCAGATTGTCCCATTTCTCATCTAATTCATGCTTCCTGCTTAGTTTTTGTTCAATCTCTTCCAACCTGAGCAATTCGTACTTAGTCTTTCATCTCATCGCAAAAAAGGATTTCCTAAATTCGTCCTCACAAAAAATTTCAAGATTGGCTTGCTCTTTATGATACTTTTCTCTGCTATTTTCACTTTCAAACCACCTCCTTTCCATCAACAGTAAGCAATGATCAGAGTTCATATATGTGCTCTATAGGATATGTACAATCGCCGCTTCTGATACAGTTCCTAAACCTTTCATTGATCATCAGGTAGACTATTTGATTCCTACTCATCACTACCCGCGGTCGAATCTCCTGATCTATCTCCTTGTAACCGGTTCTAGTTTCCTCGTATCAAGGAGAGGCTTCTACAGGAGCGATTTGGTGATGTTGATGCCAGAGTCTCAGTGACTTATTCAACGACCCTCTTATGAAAGGGTGGATATGTTTGAATGTAAAGGTCCGCAACCAAAGTAAATGGTTAATACCTACTGTATATACAATTTCTAACAGTTGTACTGTATAAATTGCGAAAGAAAAGCAAAGCGCGTAAGAATGAACAGAGTCTTTTCAAAGATAACGTGGCAGAGGATAATATGAGAATAGGCAAAGGTATTTTCCGGTTGAACATAATGAACCAAGCATCTATCAACTTTCCTTTGTAGCTCCTGTAATAAATGGCGTTTTAGTGAGACTTGAAAGTTTGTAGATTGTGAGTAATATCCTCTCGTACAGAACAGCAGGGGAATAGCCAGTTCACACCAAACCTTTCGGACAGCCAGTAAGTAGATTTATCAACTCTTGGTTTTTTACCTGTACAGCTATATTTGGTCGTGCGACCCATCTGCCAAAGGAATGTCACCCTGAAACGTTACTCCGATAAGCTATTTGCTTAGATGTTGTGTATTCCCATGGTGTTCTGTAATCTTTGTTGGACGACAATTTTGTATTTCTTGGCTGGCTGGCTGGAAATGCCCAAAGAGTACATCATGGTTATATGGAAACACGTCACGACTGACATACATCCGCTGCTGCGGTTACAGTTTTCGCGTATTATTCTGTGCCAAATTACATATCTGAAGTGGGTAAAATGCGTTGGAAAAGTTCTTATAACATCCACTGCAAAGAAAAGTTAGTATAGAAAATACAGATTTCTCACTATCGAAAGAGACGAAGCAGGAATATTAAGGATGGATATATACGTGCGTATAAAGAGATCGCAAAGCATTTAAATCACAGATAGCAGCACTTATGTATCGAATAACAATTCTGTTTAGCGATTAACCTACTACTCGTTTCATCGGCAGTCTTCTTATCTAAAACGATAACAGAATTGGGGGGGCGAGATCATAATTCAGAAAGTGTCACTGGGAGTGAAAGATCCCGTGAAACAGACGCCTCAATCTGAAAATTCATTTACAATATACACCCCTATATTATACTGTACATGTCTCCATCTTTTACCTCTTAACATGGTCATGTGGTTTCCAGACGAGTAAAACCTCAGAAGCAAGCAAGCTTCTGGCTAACATACAACTTAGTTGTATAGCCGGGTGAAAATGTTTAGAAATCACTGTCAACCTCGAAATCGGTAAGGTTCCGTTTTTAGACTCTTTTAGCCAATTTTTAACACTGCAAAATCTATACGTCATTTTATTCCTCTTTTTCATTTACGATCTCAATAAAAATGTAAAGAGTTACAGAACACCTCACGCCACGGTAAAGTCACCATTGACCAATCATATTGCACTCGCCAATATTGATTTATTGATTAATTTGTTAACTTATTTTTTTCTAAACTCAGCAATGCTAAATCTGAAGAGCATGCACCATTCTATTCAGTTTAGCAAGATTTACAGTAATCAATTGCTGCATTTGCAAGTTTGCACTGGACGACCAAGTTATTTTCTCCTAATTGCGTCATCTGAATGATTCAACCGGGACCACCACATTTATATTCCTCTTCTTCGACTCACGTGTTGAACTTTCGTGAAAGAAAACTAACTGATTTTCCACATTCGAGCACTCCAGTTGGTCGTCCAGTGAGAAAAGTAGATCGCATTACGACAAGTGGCAACACAGTGACTTTGTACTTAAGTTAGCTGTTGATTTTTCGAAGTGATCGCTATGACTGGTATTAGCAACGAATGAAGTTCCGCTTATGTCGTTGAGTTCAACAGCGAAGTGCCTTTTCTGATTGTGTAGATTTATATTTCTTTCAATTCGACAGACGAATTTCTGGGAGAAAAAAGGGAAGACGAAACTACAAAATAGAAACTGCATTACCTGTTTGAGACAGTTCTGAAAAGTCTGTTTTCGGCGTTTTCTGAAAAGCAAAAATAACGGAAAAGGAAACAATTATTATCGAAAGGCATATATAGTCGCTGACTCGCTGTGCTATTTATCTCAAATGACTAAAACTATTTCCAAACCTATAGCTTCCATTTGGGGCATAGTTCAAACGAGCAAGTTCATTAAACCAATTCCGAAGAAACCCTTCTTCAGAAACATGTCATATTAAAAGAGCATGAAATAAGACAAATAAACGGTTAATAAAAAGCTGTGCCAGTTCACCCAAACCTATTGCGCATTATCAAGATTTTATATGCAGGGAGACTGGCCAAGGATGAGCTGGACGCATTTATTCAATACAGTATAGTTGAACGTGATCGCAGTACACGTATACCTACCGCTGCATGGCTGTAGTGCTCTTTCGATATTCCACAAGACACATTCTCGATTTCGTACATTTCTAATAGCCGATGGTTACCCGCGGCTCTGCGAGCTGTCTGAAATTGCACTGGAAAACCTGCAATCGCAGTTTTTTCTGCTCCAATTAATCTCTCCCTCTGAATTTGTTTTTCAAGAGGTCACGGGAATAATTCCGCTGCGCATACAGAAAGGTACACGCACACATGAGGAAATTTATTTGCTTTGAAGTGAAGATCATCCAGGAAAGAGATAATGAAGGCTGTACATGCAGGTCCACTAATTATCCCTTTTTCAGTAGCAGCCCCATCCCCGATTGCCCCATTTCAAAGAGAAGTCCGAATATGACTCGAATGGAGACAGCATGAAAGACAACTGGGTATGTCGGGGTTGTCCTTCGAGTTGCTGAAGCAAATGGACAAAATATCAAAGAGAAATCGGAATTGTATAGAAGGCAGTGTGGACAATTAGGAGATGACCAGGAAGAGCTAATTTGAGTTCACTCTTTGATGACGAGAAAAGACCCACTCATTAACTTTTTCTATCTATTCTACTTGTTCAATTAAATTGTGGAAATATACTTAATTGTTTTGTACACTCCCTCTAGATGAGTTCATTCAGTTGGGGTCTCCCAATCTGCTTCTTCTTCTGTTACAGGCCACGCCGTCCCACCCCATCCGGGGCGGACAGTGGCGGTGTCGCGAGGCGACCCCCCCCCCCCCACAGTAGTCTCAACGTCTGATTTGGATTTTGAAGTACCGTCCTCATGTCCGGGTTGAGGCCGAAAAGTTGTTCCCTCAGCCCCGTCCCGGTAGCACACTTCGTCAGGACGTGTTCCACTGTGTCCGTCACACCACACGTCGTGCAGTCTGGGCTGGGTGCCTTGCCGATTGCAAACAGGTAGTCTTTCGCTATCGGACACACCCCTGTCAGGAGTTGTCGATATGTGACCTCCTCCAGTCTGCTCCCTCCGGCCCTCCTTCCCTTTCTCCCGACAGACCCTCCTATAGAAATGTTATGCCAAGTTTCAAAACCAATCTGAAACTTTTCAGCATTTCTACATAGAGTACTATGCTACTTGAGTAGTATATTAAATATTAGAATTGACAGTACAAGCATAATAAACGAGAGTGCATCCAAATATACTAATTATCTAAAATAGAAATATATCTGCATCAATTTTCAAAATTTTTAATGTTGGTTGAAAGAAAAAAGATAACGAAATGATGTTCAACCCTGAATAGAAAATTAGCTCACGGTGGGTCTCGAACCGGCAGTCTTCAGCTGTGTAGTAAGCAGACGCTTTATTCATTAGGTTTCGTCATTCAACTACTGTAATAGCAATCTTAAACTATTACGAAAATTGATTTTGAACATAAGCATACCAGAAAATGTTCATATCGGTAGTAGTCATTCAATATACAGTTTTTGCCACTGAAAGTTCTGAACGAGAGTTTCACCGGTATGAATCCCGTTCGACTCATTTTCAGCATCAATTTCGTCATTCTCCTCATGTAGAGAGATGATAGTTTCAGGGCCAGGAAACGGTTACCTTACACGCAAGATTGGAATTGCATCGTAAAGGACCACCTGTAATAATTATTACATGTCTTATCCAAACAGCGAAATCGTGAACACGAAAACATAGTTCCATGGTACATCTTGTCCGTCTATGAGCTACGTTGTAGTTTTTTTGTGCCCTAGTTTGAGGAACTATGAAAGTAGTCATTAGGTATTGAGTGAGTCCATATATACGTTGTCTCCAAGGCGATACCCACTGATAAGGCCATCTTCAAATTACCCAAAAATATCGGAGTTACGAACTACAAAAGCAGCGTTGGCACTTCCAGGATATCGAATGCATATAGAAGTAAATAACAAGTAGTGGTCACAGATGAACATTCCATTGTGAGCACGGCATTTTCTCGACACAAACTGTAGATGTGATCATCGGTCGTTGACCTTCTAATTGGAATGATGCTTCCGTCAATAGTACCGACCACGTTGGGAAATCCAGTCATTTGGTGAAAACTGTTTTTTAATAATAATAATAATAATAATAAACGTTTATTTAAGTGGAATGAAAATTGAAAACCATAACGTTGTAACATATATATAAAATGAAGCCAGGAGTACATTTTATAAAGTTCAGCGAGGATGAGTAGC